>SJYT01021910.1:30816-51966 GCA_006410635.1 Cephalophus harveyi | reverse complement strand
GGGGGGGGGAATTAAGTGAAGAACAGAATATTTGCATTTTGATACCTCCAGCCTTCTCTTACTGGATTCTCTGGCAGCTACACTTGTACCCTCTAGGCAAGAGGTGGGAAAAGCCCTGTTTGGGAAAGCTGACCTCTAGAAATGGTGTTTACCCAGTTGTTCAAAGTGCAGCACGCAGTCAACAGCCATGCCCTGTGCACAGAGGCTCTGGGGCAGCACTTTCCACATGAGGAGAGAGCCTAGGATCGCCAGACATTCAAGGAAAACCTCTGATACGGATTACAGAGATGAAATCAAACCTGAAAAAGAAGCATGCTGAAGCAGGCTGTGCAAGGCCAATAAACACTTTAAAAGTAGAACAGAAATCTGTCATTATTACCCTCAGGGATATAATGTATTAGATCTTTGAAACAAAAATTAGACAATATATAAAAGAGCTCTAGGAAATTTAAATGTTGGGATTCATTCTAGGAGGTCTAACATCCGAATGTTAGGTCCCAGAAAGAAATTGGAGGGAAGGAAATCATCAAAAATGAATCAGAAAATTGTCTCAGAATCAAAAGTAATGAGTTTCCTTGACTGAAAGGACTTACCAAGTACCCAGCATAGTATATAAAAATAATCTGGGCCTTGGTACATCGTCATGAAATTTTAAAACAAGAGATGGTTTACAGGCTTCCAAAGAGCTAAGGTAGAGGCATAGGGGAAGGCTTCATACAAAGAGTCAAGAATCGTAATGGTGACAGATTTCTCACTTAGCAACTTGGAAAATAGAAGACAAAACAAGAACTCTCAGTAAACTCAAACTGGATGGTAGAATCAGACATTTTCAGGTATGCAATCCTCCTCCCTTTTTTGGAAAGTACTAGATGTTCTCCCATTATGAAAAGGTAATAAATCAAAAAAAGAAGAAGTCAGTGTGGGATCAGGAAGCTCAAGAGGGTCAGGCAGGAGAGAAAGCCATCTCTAGGAGGATCCATGGATGCCAAGCCTGGGAGTAAGTCCAAAGACTCTGGGAGTGATTTGAAAATAATAAAATTGATAGCTTGATACAATACATCTGAGTGCCTTTAGAACAAAGTTGTGTTGAATTAATGATAAATGCATAGAACACCCAGTGAAGAAAAAGATCAGTTATTAACTGTAGCAAAGCAAATATGCAGGGAAGCAAAAGTAATCATAGAACACAGTTCTCTTCTGCTGTAAGTAGTATTTTATGTAGCCATAAATGCTGAATTTCTGTCTAATAAAAAAAAATTGCAGCTCTTTGAAGCATGGGAGAGGTGGGAAGTGTGTGGGGTAGGAGGTGATGTAGGATAGGAGATGAAAGGGAAGAGGTGTGTGTGTGGAAGTGAAAGCTGCATCTCCTGTGATGGGAAGTTGATGGATAATGCCTAAAACTTTAAATCCAAGAAGAAGCAATGTGGGAATGTTATTTAGAGTCTTGTAGGCAAATACTGAACATCAGCTGGAAATTATAAATGATTGCTGCTAATTAAAAAAAATATTTTGAGGACAGGATAGCAAACGGCTGTTTTCATGACAGGAGTTGTAGAACTAGCTGGCTGTTTAAGCTTTATTTTTCAAATAAAAATTTAAAAGTTCAAAAATAGTAGCAGATGCAACTATGTACAACATGGATGAATCTCACAAACATAATGTTGAGTGAAACAAGACAGACATGAAAGATTTCATTTGTAAAGTGTGTAAAAACAGATCAAACTAATCCATGGTATTAAGTCGTAGTGACTAGTTCTGTGTAGATGGTGGCTTGGGAGGAGGGAGGTAGTGGTGGGAGGGGGGTCGCAGAAGAGCCGTGGTGATGCCGTGGGCGCTGGTTACTTGGGTCATCACTCTGAAAATTCACCAAGCTGTTAACCTTTATGGTTTGCTTATTTTCTGTAGGTTTTGGTTAATAAAAGTTATCCCCAAATAATACTACAGGTAATCTCACTTCGACATTGCCCTGTCAGTATTGACAGAGGTGTCTGTAACAACTCCACATGTATTTGATGCCATGGAAGAGCAATGTGCAGAAAATTTTATTCATTACTTTTTGATACATTCTAGAACAGAGTGACAGTGAAGCCCGTATTTGACTTTTGATAGTTTTTATGGTAACACCTAGTTAACATTTGATATTAAACTACTGAAGTCCATGTCGAAATGCAAAGGAAAGAGTGGGCCAAATCCTACTGGTAGCCTATTTTTTATATTTTTGAGCTAAAAAAGTTTTTTTACACTTGAAAGTGTTGTTTTAAAAAAAAAAGAAGAAGAAAATTTAAGAGAAACTATACATGGCCTACAAAGCTGAAACTATTTCCTGCCTAGTCCTTTACGGAAAAATTTGCCATCTCTTGTGTTAGAACACAAGAAAATGCTTGTTACCCTGGGAGCAAGAAGCCCTGAAAATTCTAACAAAAGGCAGTGTGAGTTTTAAAAAAGAACAGCAGCTTCTGGAAATGGCTAAAGTAGTGTGCTTTTTTAAAACTGCGGTTTTGGTAGGGTGGTTAGACTGGTACAACGGAGGCCCTCAAACCTGGTCAAGCGTGGTCTGTTCTGTCTGTTGCAGGTTGTAGGCGGCCTAGATATCCACAAAAAGATGGTGGTAGACGTGTGACTCTTGTGTAAAGAGTACCACCCAACACTTTTGCTTTCTTCTCCATCTCTGAAGATCTGCTCAAGACGTCCAGCAATGCTCTCTGTGTATTTAAATGGAAGTATTTTTCTCTGTGAAGCCACATTTTCCAACATGAGCCTCATGAAGCCCAACTAAGTGTTATTGAACTCTTGCTCTCTCAATAACTCGGTGTAGCACTTTAAAGCTGAAGGACAGCAGCATGAAAAGAGCATATCAATGTGGCGAAGAAAGGGAAGGGGTTGGCTTTTTAATTTATTTTTCTTCATCTTTTATAACAAGAAAGTATCTATATATACATATGTAAATATTTATATATAGATATATGTAGCTTTCTATATGTGTAGTAGGTTGGCTTTAATTTAATATACTTGATTCAGAAACAAAAATGATAAAGAGTACAAAAGTGCCAAGCAGAACATTCAACATCCTTACTTTTATTTCACACAGTTTTATATATAGATCGAAGATTGTACAGTTTGAGCCGGGTGTTAGGCCAGCTGTTTTCCTTTGCCTGCTCTTTCTCCTTTGAGAGATTGACAAAGCATTTGTTAACATCTTATTATTTACCTTGATTACATTTTTGTAACAAAGGCGTTTGTAGCTTAATTTATGCCTGTGACATATTTCCGGGGACTGCGTCTCTTTGCTGAGCAGCTTTGATGGCGTCTCTGCTTGAGCAGAAAGTCGTCGAGCGCTGCCGCCATAGCTCGTTCCTGGGTTCACGCAGTCACTGCACAGAGCTTCCGCCTCATGCTGTTACTTCATCACTAGGAGCCGTTGCGTTCATTAGGTGTCCCTGAGTCAGTGTCAGTTCGTCGTGATTTTATTCGTAAAGGACAGAAGCTATGTGAGGCAATCCTGATTTGATCTCAGACATGACTTAATGAAGAGTTCCGGAAATAATCATGTAATAGCTCAGGATATCCGTTTATGTTTCATTACATGGGTGGTAAATTGTCATTAAACTTACCTTTAAACCATAAAATTTCCCTTCTCTGTTTCAGAAGACTTGCAGCTAATCTAAAAACTGGTGATGTTTAATGTGCATGTGTGTATCTATACACCCACATATACTTATATGTGACTTACCTGGGAGAAACCTTATTAAACTCTTTGCCACAGAAGAGCAAAATTATATCCAAATTTATACCTCTTAAATTTCTGTACCACAAGGCATAGAGAGTGCATGATGGTGTTCTTCCTTTGCCCGAAGATGTCTCGGGTAACTTAATACTTTGTGTGATTTAAAAGTAGTGTACCACGCTCCGCCAATTGATGTTATTATCCCTTCCCTTTTCTGCAAAGGTACTATTGGCTGGAAGAAAACATTCTGGTTAGCTTTGTAGGACTGTAGTCTTTCCCTGTAATAGATTTTGTAGAAAATTGGTTTTATACTCTGAGTGGGGAAGGGCAGGTTGAATCAAGGTTGAAAGCATCTTAATTTGGGCACACCCGCCTGCCACCGCTGTTCCTTCAACTGAGTGCTGCACGCCATGGGCTCTGTCTGTGAGAGAAATCCCGGTGCTTGGTGTCCTTGCATGACATGGAGTTTTGCATGTAGATCAATTTAAAATGTACCTCTTGTTTACATAATTTGCATAATTTTAAAACATAATGTTGCCAAACTTTGGAAATGTTAATGTTCAAACTGAAAATCTCCACATGTAACTTTCTCCTCTGGATCAGTGCGTGGCTCACAACCCCAGCCAGTGGCTTGATCTGTTCCAGTGTCAACTGCCATGTGCTCTGCTTCAAGAGGGGAACTCGTCTTTTGTGAATTTTTTGTACATAAGTATTTGTTACAGATATTTTAGCAAATGCTTTCTATTTCTCTTGCTTGTGCATATCTTGGCTGGCGTTAAAGAAAAAAATAGTGCAAACATTATTTCCTTACTGGGGAATGAGGGTTTTTTCTTTTTCTTTTTTTTTTTTTTAGCGTGTGTGTGGTTTATGTTGAATGTTTAGTTTTTCTTCTGCATGAAACATCATGTTGTGGGATCTTTAGGAAACTTCATACTGTATGAATAAGAAAATAAAACATTTGAAACTTGATTGAGTGTATCTGCAGTGGTCTTTAGGCTTCCCCAGCCATTGTGTGTGCGTGCGTGTGCTCAGTTACATCTGACTCTTTTGCTACCCCATGGACTGTTTGCCCGCCCACCGGGCTCCTCTATCCATGGAATTTTCCAGGCAGGAGTACTGGAGTGGGTTGCCACTTCATCCTCCAGGGGGATCTTCCTGACCCAGGGATCAATCCTGCTTCTCTTTGTGTCTCCCGCATTGGCAGGTGGATTCTTTACCACTAGCACCATTGGATAGGCTTTCTTCATTCTTTCAGATTTTTAAAAAAACTTTGGTAGGTTGTTTGATCTTTGACTATAAACCATAAGTAAGTCTGCTTTGTCACTGGGTGAAAACACAAGTCAGTATGACCTGGAGAACCCAGTCTGTCACCCTTCCTCTACTCCCAGCCTCCCTGCTTCCTCTGTAGGCCTTTACACCCTCTTTCCCGACAAGGAATGCTTCTGAGGGGCTCGGCCATGTCGTGGTTCAACAGGAACTCTACTGGCCACCATTTAAACACACAAATAACACCTGATTCTCCTCTTACCCCAGTCTTCTTCCATAACATTTAACCTCGTCTTATCTGATTCATTTTATATTTATCTTCCCTGGTTATTCAAATAACATGAATGAAAGCTCCCTAAGGGCAGGGATTTCTGTCCCTTGTTCACTGATAGACCTGATTGTCTAGATTCTGCCTAGCTCTTAGTGTTTACTCAATAAATACTTAATGAAGTAGGAAACACCTTGTTTCTACAGATTGTGATATTGTTTCTATTCAGCACTTTGGTTACTCTTCATAAGCATTAGTATTGGGACTTTGAATAAAACAACTTTGTAGGGTTCCTAAGCTATGCCTGCACTATAATGAGCACTTGAAAGTCTTGGAACAGGTAAATGATGTACCTGGCCCAGATGAAATATAGGCTTTTGGTGTTTTATACCCAGAACACCTATATTGTCAGGCATGCACTAGTTATGAGATACTAAACACTGGGTTCCTGACTCTTCATGGGTTAGTTAAGCTAAAATCAATAGGTAACATTTAAGCTCTAGGTCTCCCTTTCTTTCCTTAGTTCTGATGGTCTTAAGGGTAGAAAAGATGACTTAAAGTGAAACAGCAATCCACAGAATGGGAGAAAATACTTGTAAATCACATATCAGCTAAGAGATTGTTAGCTGGACTATGCAAAGAGCTACACTCAGAAACAAAGAACCTGATTAGAAGATGGGCAAATTACTCGGATACTTCTCCAGAGGAGGTAACATAAATAGCCAGTGCCACAAGAAAAGATGTTTAGTATCACTAGTCATTATGGAAATGCAAGTTAAAACAAGGTATGACTTCATTAGAATTGCCATTAGCAAAATAAAGGTATTGGTAAGGATATGGAGTAGCTGGAATGCTTGTGCATTGCTGGTGTGGATGTCGAATGGTGAAGTCACTGAGGAAAATGGTATAATGGTTGGTTCAAAAAAATCAATTAACCGTGGGTGTTTAGTCGCTCAGTCATGTCTGACCTTGCGACCCCATGGACTGTAGCTTGCCAGGTTCCTCTGTCCAGGTAAGAATACTGGAGTGGTTTGCCATTCCCTTCTCCAGGAGATCTTCTCAACCCAGGGATTGAACCTGGTATGACCCGGCAATACCACTTCTAGATACTTATCCAAGAAGTTCTAGGGACCTGCAGAGGTATTTGTGCACCCACATTCATAGCCGTATTAGTCACAATAGCCAAAACTTGAAAGCAACCAAAACATCAGTGACGGATTGATAAGAAAAATGTGGGATATTATTCAGTTATAAAGGGAAGGAAATTTTGACACATGCTATGTAACATGGATGAACTTTGAAGACATGCTAAAAGAGCCAGTTCCCAAAGAACAAATACTATATTCTATTTATGCAAGTTGCTGGAGTCATCAAATTCATGAAGACAGAAGGTACAACAGTGGTTGCCAAGGGCTGGGAGGAGGTGAAAATAGCGAGGTGGGTGTTGAATGGGTACAGTGTTAGATGGGGAAGATAAAGTTCTGGAAATGCAAGGTGGTTGATGGAGGAGAATGAACTTAAATACTGAGCTGTACAAATGGTTAATGGTGAATCATGTATAATTTACCACAGTTTAAAATTTAGAGTAGACAAGATGGTAGAAAAAGAATCTCAGTTTTTCTGGATGCTCTCCAGGACTTAGAAATGGTGTTCAAGCTCATCATATCTGTCTTGAAACAATTCTTAGTCTTCAGAGATTCCCATATGCTCAAAAATCTCTCATTACATTAGCTCACATTTTAAGCTAAGGCCCACTGCCACTTCAAACTTTCATTAACCCTGTTGGTTTAGTCACTTAAGGTGTGTCTGAGTCTTGAGACCCCATGAACTGTTTCCCTTTCCATGGGATTTCCCAGGCAAGAATACTAGAGTGGTTGCTATTTCCTTCTCCGGGAGATCTTCCTGACCCAGGGATCGAACCCACATCTCCTGCACTGCAAGCAGATTCTTTCCTGTTGAGCCACCAGGGAAGCCCTTGGGCATCATAAATCTGACAGCTAAGCGGATCAAAATAGTGAATCCTTGCTCTCCCAAACCTCCTCAAGATTACTGGTATCCCTGAATAATAATAGTTTCTTTCACCAAATTAAGTCGTTGACACATTTTACAAGTTATAGGATGGTTATGTTCATCATCACTGTATACTCAATATTATCTAACGTAAAGCATGCTGTCCCATGGCTCTGGAATCAGGAACGTCTCTTCCTCAGCACTCATTGAACATAGCTTTCTTCTGAAAATAGGATGAGAACTGGAGTCCAAATCTTCTGGAACAATAGGAAGAAACACCAAGGTCTCTTCCCTTATCAGCCACTAAGAAAACACTCCTAGCCAATGCAGCAGTTAATATGTTAATAAACTGTTACATGATGTTATCAGAAATTGTACTACATACTGAGAACTGAAAGATCAGAGGCTTTAGGGTGGGAGGCAGACACTTAATAATAGCAGGACAGTGTGACAGAAGCCATAGAAATATGGATCAGCATGGCTAAGGTTTTCAGCATTCGTCTCCAGGCCTCAGATAATTTCAAAAAATGATCTGAACTACCAGATCAATTACCACTGTCACGTAGTCAAATTGATTACATTTCTTTACTGTTCCATTCTAAGAATGGGTAAGGTGGTGATGGTGGTGTAGAGGTAAAGAATCCGCCTGCCAGTTCAGGAGACATGGATTGGGAAGAGGCCTTGGCAGAAAATGAAGAACTAAAGAGCCTCTTGATGAAAGTGAAAGTGAAAAAGTTGGCTTAAAGCTCAACATTCAGAAAACTAAGATCATGGCATCCGGTCCCATCACTTCATGGCAGATAGATGGGGAAACAGTGGCTGACTTTATTTTTCTGGCCTCCAGAATTACTGCAGATGGTGATTGCAGCCATGAAATTAAAAGATGCTTACTCCTTGGAAGGAAAGTTATGACCAACCTAGACAGCATATTAAAAAGCAGAGACATTACTTTGCCAACAAAGGTCCGTCTAGTCAAGGATATGGTTTTTCCAGTGGTCATGTATGGATGTGAGAGTTGGACTATAAAGAAAGCTGAGTGGTGAAGAATTGATGCTTTTGAACTGTGGTGTTAGAGAAGACTTGAGAGTCCCTTGGACTGCAAGGAGATCCAACCAGTCCATCCTAAAGGAGATCAGTCCTGGGTGTTCATTGGAAGGACTGATGTTGAAGCTGAAACTCCAATACTTTGGTCACCTGATGCGAAGAGCTGACTCATTTGGGAAGACCCTGAGGCTGGGAAAGATTAGGGCAGGAGGAGAAGGGGACAACACAGAATGAGATGATTGGATGGCATCACTGACTCAACGGACGTGGGTTTGGGTGGACTCTGAGTTGGTGATGGACAGGGAGGTCTGGCGTGCCTGTGATTCATGGGGTCACCAAGAGTTGGACATGACTGAGCGACTGAACTGAACTGAACTTGGAGTAGGAAATAGCAACCTGCTCCAGTATTCTTGCCTGGAAAATCCCATGGACAGAGGAGCCTAGCAGGCAATAGTCCACGGGGTCACAGAGTCCAACACAACTTTGAGCACACACGCCTCTAACATTTTGTTTCTCCCTGAAGTCCCAAGCAGTACTAATTCCCTGTTGGGCGGGGATGCTTGATCAGGGAGAGGCTCAACAGTATCCCAGATTTTAGCAACTGCCAGAGAAATACATTTGCTCCCTTGTTACTGATAATTCTAACTATGTAAGAAACCTTAAAAAGGAAATGCAAATAATACCAAAAGATAACTTCAGTTTAGCATAGAGAACCTGTGTTTTCCCAATCAAAATTATGCTTTAAAAAAAAATTCAACATAAAATGTTTATGGTTACTAAGCAATGATTCATTTCAGTCCAAGCGCTCTGAAAACTTGTGGACCCATGCCTCAGAAAAGTACATACCCTCAGTGGTCACAGTTTTGTATCTGATTTCCTAGACAAGGCATGGGGAGTAGGCAAGTACGTGCTGAAGCCTGTGCAGACTAACAAAGTGCCAACAAATTCCAACTTTCCGAAAAGATAGGAGTAAAATGGTAGCATACACATATTCTCTCCATGCTGCTGTGCTGCCAAAGGACAAAAAAAATATTGCTGGGACATTTCCAGCCATTTCCCACTGGATTTCCACTGCAATACTAAGTACATCTAATACCAATGCAGTGTTCAGGCTAGTTTGGGGCAGTGGCGTATGTAACACATAGAACTCTTAATAGCAATACTTAATACTTGTTCTAGTTCTTACATGTACTTTCTAATTAAAGTTTTGGTCAAGGGTTGTGGAGATAATATACAAGAGAATACTATCATCAAAGTCACAATTTAATGAAGTGAGTTCATTAAAAAATGCATAATATGAATCAAAGAACATGTAGGCAGATGCTTGTTAAAACAATCTCTTACGTTTGCAGAATATAGTAGTTTTCTTAGGGGTAAACATTCTTATTACATTTCACCTTACTACTTAGAAGAAATATACCCAATACTAGTAAGGTCTGACTGCTTTTATTGAACACTTATTTTTACAAACTGCAAAAATAGGTACAAAGATTAGTCTTTCTTATTTCACAGAATATATTCAAACTGCTGTTTATGACCTGGGTCTAAAATATTCACACATCACTCAGTATTAAGGGTCATAATTCAGAGAGATTTTCTGAGATAAATTCTTTTACTTACAACTGACAGAGAAGAAATGTTTATAAATTTAGAAAACATAAATTTATAAATAAAAAACTCAGAAAATAAAGAACTGTTACTTAAAGTAAGAGGTTTCCCCCCAAATGAGGATTATAAATTACACAAACCTGCTACATGTGATTTAAAATGGAAACAATGATAAATTATACTTAATGTGCTAGTATAATAATGGTACCCATGACTGAAAACTTCTTCATATGGTGTTTGGGTGACCATGTGTAGAAGTAAAGTCTTCTTCTCTATAGAGGTCAAAGATTAAAAGTCCTTGATGTGAAATCAGAATCGGTCTGCCGCTCTGCTAGCCACAGCTCGAATATTGCCATAAACCTTTGACGGAGGATTTCCTGCAGGAGAAAATAAAAATGCTTATCTTCACAAATATATGTATAGATGCTACATGGACAACAGCCTGCAACACTGCCTAGAACTTTTTCCCACTGGATCCTCCTTAAATCAACAGAAGAGCCATAAAGGAAACCATACAAATACTCTCCCAAACTTTTAAAAGCCTAAGTGCCAAAGACACCAGGATGCGAAGTATTTCGAGAAGCAGCTGGTCCAGTCAGACCTGGGCATGCGTACCAAGTCACTTCAGTTGTGTCTGCCTATGTGACCCCATGGACTGTAGCCCACCAGGCTCCTCTATCCATGGGATTCTCCAGGCTAGAATACTGGAGTGGGATACCATGCCCTCCTCCAGGGGATCCGCCAAACCCAGGGACTGAACCCGCATCTCTTGTATCTCTTGCACTGGAAGGCAGGTTCTTTACCACTAGCTCCACCTGGGAAGCCCCAGCTTTGGACACCAGAGCGAATTCCATGTGTTTCCCCAGCAAGCCTGCATAGCCTGCATTTCTGACCAGAGGTGACAGTATTTGTGGTCTGAAGATGGGACCAAGTGGGTAATTAAAACGACTGATGCTTATCAGCAGCTCCCTTTTGGCTGAACCTAAAACACTGCCCCCTGCTACTCTGGAAGGGGTCCCATTGTGTCTCCTCAGGGGGACACAGCCATGATGTAAGCAACGTGATCCAATAGGCCCTTTCTCTTGGGCTCGCAGAGGGAATCCAAGCAAAAATATTCCAGCTTCCTCTCTGGGCCAATACTTGCCAACCCCCAAGAGTTTCTGCCTGCTACCTTTATCAACTGGGCCCTAAAGTGAGATGCAATGTGATCCGAGTTCCTAAATTCTCTATTCCTTTAGAAAAAACAGCAGAGGAAGAGACTGCAGTTACCCAGAATGAGGTTGCAAATGGCAGTTCTTGCCATCTTGATGTTTTGAAAAGAACCAAGGATGTGAACTTTCCTGCAAGAGATAAAATGAGACAAGTTAGCCACAAAAAGCATTTCCTTAACTAAGTCCCATGATCCAGAAACTCTGGAAAGATGACAGATGGATTCCTAAATAAAGGTGGTGGTGATGGCCCAATACTGTAAATATACTACCATCCACTCTGAAAGGAAGGATTTTATGGTAAGTGAATTAAAACCTAAGTTCTTCAAGATTCTTGGTGAATAATGGCTTCCCTCCATTCAGTACTCTGCATACGCTAGGGCTTTATATACATGTTCTCATCATTTAATCCTCACAAGCTTTATTCAGTTCAGTTCAGTCGCTCAGTCGTGTCCGACTCTTTGCGACCCCATGAATCGCAGCACGCCAGGCCTCCCTGTCCATCACCAACTCCCGGAGTTCACTCAGACTCGTGTCCGTCCCCTTCTCCTCCTGCCCCCAATCCCTCCCAGCATCAGAGTCTTTTCCAATGAGTCAACTCTTCGCATGAGGTGGCCAAAGTACTGGAGTTTTAGCTTTAGCATCATTCCTTCCAAAGAAATCCCAGGGTTGATCTCCTTCAGAATGGACTGGTTGGATCTCCTTGCAGTCCAAGGGACTCTCAAGAGTCTTCTCCAACACCACAGTTCAAAAGCATCAATTCTTCAGTGCTCAGCCTTCTTCACAGTCCAACTCTCACATCCATACATGACCACAGGAAAAACCATAGCCTTGACTAGACGGACCTTAGTCAGCAAAGTAATGTCTTTGCTTTTGAATATGCTATCTAGGTTGGTCATAACTTTTCTTCCAAGGAGTAAGTGTCTTTTAATTTCATGGCTGCAATCACCATCTGCAGTGATTTTGGAGCCCCCAAAAATAAAAGTCTGACACTGTTTCCACTGTTTCTCCATCTATTTCCCATGGAGTGATGGGACCAGATGCCATGATCTTCGTTTTCTGAATGTTGAGCTTTAAGCCAACTTTTTCGCTCTCCTCTTTTACTTTCATCAAGAGGCTTTTTAGTTCCTCTTCACTTTCTGCCATATTAGACAGAAGTTATTCCCACATTACAGATGAGAAAGAAGTTTGGGAGAAATCAAAACACTGGTCCAAGGTGACACACTGGCAGAACTGAGATTAGATGCAAATTAGATGCATTAACTATACTTAGTTAAAATATATTTGGATTTCAAATGCAAATATTTCTAAAAATGATCTAAATTTCTTCATCACTGAGGATTATCCAGACCCCTTTTACTGTGCATTCCTTGCTGAATGGCTCCAATTAGGCTGATATTATAGCATTTTACTTTTTTGAGCTCATCTTCCAAAATATCAGTAAACTTAGGAAACTGAAGCCAAAATCTACAGGGGAAGAACCCTCTCCCAAAGTAGAACCCTCTTCACACCACAGGCTCAGACATTTCTGAAACTGGAGTAAAACTGAGGCTAAAAACAAGAGAACAAGTTAAAGTTAGTTCAAGATGATCCCCAGGTTTTCTTCCTTACTCTAGGCAACAGGCAACCATCCAACTACCCTTTCTTTTACTCCAGTAAAACAAAGGTAGTAAAGTGGCTCACTGGAGAAGGCGAAGGACTTGGGGTCTCGACCAGGGGCACCAGGCACAGCTTAAGTAGGAAGACCATGACCAGAACGGAGGCAATGTCATGTGAACGCCCGCACAGTGAAAGACAGCTGGCTTCCAGACGTTTGTCAGCAGAAGAACTGGAGAATACGTCTCAGGGGGAACTGGCCTCAATGGGAAAGACCGAAGATACTGACATCAGGGCTTCCCCAAAGGAACAGCCTGGCAATCACCCAAGTGAAGCCCAACAGTCCACCAGTCTCCCCACCCCCACCCCCAAGCACCCCGAGCCCAGGGTTTCTAGTCTACTCTTTATGGTCCCACTTTTACACAGGACGCTCTCACTATAAGGAATCAGAACCCGAGGAAAGCATCTAAAACAAAAGAGTAGGTGGCGTGACCAGCAGGCGAAGAAAGCGGTAAGAAACTTCTGCAGGGAGAAAAGAAAAATAAAACTAGTGAGATGAGAAAAGCAGTTTTCACTCACTCATGAATCAAGGACAGGATATTAAGAAAACTGAAGAAATGATTAGAAGATCAAGTTACTAGAAGCAGCTCTGAATGAAAATCATTGACAACAGAGTGGAAGACATCTTCAAAACCAGGTCTCACCAAATGTCCTTCCTATGCTAAGCCAGCTCCAGGCCCATCCATGCCACCAAAACAAAGCAGGACAAAGAATCCAAGAACCGAGGGGCTCAAACACCAAAGGCACCAAAGGGCACTGGTGAAGGAAGCCAGGATGGCAGCTGTGGGCCAGGGAGAAGGGAACAGTGCTTCGGGAACAGAAACCTCCAGCAGAGACTTCAAAAATGTCTGATATGTCAGAGCCCACCAAGAGGAGATACAGGCACAGCTTTCTAGTCACTGCAACACTGAGGAGGCACGGAGACACATTAAGAATCACTTCATGTGACAACAAAAGTGCCAAGGACAGATAAGCCCAGCAGACTATCTGGCTCAGCTGGTAATACTCCAGTACCAAGTTCATACTCAGACAATACTGAGCGTGAACTGAGCAAAACCCACAGAGTACAGGGAGAGGCAAGCAAGCTGGCCTGCTAAAAGGCTGACTGAGGGTGGAGATGGAGGTGGAGGATGAAAAAGTACGTCTTCCTCTTTCACAGGAGAAAATCAACAGGGAATCTGAAAAAAAAAATGAAGCTGGTATATAGAGATATTTGGAAATACAGAGATAAATAACGTTTAAAATTTAGCTAGAAGAGCTCAATTTGAAGACTTGAAATTTCCTCCCTCGGAGGCAGAAATGGAAGTAGACAGTGGCAAGTTTAAGCATGTGTATATATAACTTTGACAAAAATAAAACGGTAAAAGTCAGGCACGAAAGATGAGGAAATAGAGAAGCAAAAACACATACAGGGTGAGTAGTTTAGCTACTAAAACAAACAAAGCTTCAGGGCAGTAGTTGGAATGGGATGTATAGGTCTCCAGACATAGGCAGCATTCTTTTCCATTCGATATACTGAACGTATCTGGAACAAATGGATGTTAGTTTTATATCATGTTCACATTCTACTCTGCCAGGTTTTCAGCAACTCATCAAAAAGAACATTTACGGGTGCATAGCAGTCCATCTTACGGCTATGTCATAATTAACATGAGTTGCTGAACACATGGATTTCCAATTAGCCTACCTACAGTAAAAACCGCAGGACAGTATATCTCTTTACTGGTACTTGGCACTGGAAAAAAACCTACTGCTAACCACCAACAAACTGGAAACTTGAAACCACATGCTATCTAAAAGAAGTCATGCACTAAAGACTACATGCTGTGTATTTTTAACTATGTGAACTGCAAGAAAAGGCAAAACCCTAGTGACAGAAAGGAGATGAGTGACTGCCTCGGAATCGGGAGTTTGGCACTGGAAAAAAACCTACTGCTAACCACCAACAAACTGGAGAAACTTGAAACCACATGCTATCTAAAAGAAGTCATGCACTAAAGACTACATGCTGTGTATTTTTAACTATGTGAACTGCAAGAAAAGACAAAACCCTAGTGACAGAAAGGAGATGAGTGACTGCCTCGGAATCGGGAGGGGCTGCAAAGATGCACAGGGAACTTTTGGGGTGACACAGCTGAGTGTGGAGGGATCACAGGACTATACAGACTATTTGCCAGAATCTCACTAAATTACTTACCTAAAACAGGTGACTTTAACTGAATGAAAATCATACTGTAATACAGCTATTTAAAAAATGAATTTGACAAGGAAATTTTAAGCCAAGCCTTAGAAATAATACTTGGTGGTGGTTTAGTCTCTAAGTTGTGTCCAGCTCTTGTGACCCCATGGACTAGCCTGCCAGGCTCCTGTCCATGGGATTCTCCAGGCAAGAATACTGGAGTGGGTTGCCATTTCCTTCTCCAGGGGATCTTCCCGGCCCAGGAAGCAAACCCAGGTCTCCTGCATTGCAGGCAAATTCTTTACCAACTAAGTTATGAGGTAAGCTTTTATAAATTATAAACTTAATGTAATGTCCTAACAATAATTAGAATTACAGCAAATCAGTTACATTTTAAAACTTCTAAATTAAAAAGCTATTAGGACTGTATATGATATTTTAAAGTATGGTACACATTTCAAAATTATTGAAATTTCTAGTTCAAGAGAGCTTTTCCCATGACTCTGGAGCCCCATCTCCAGGCTCAAGTCATGAAAGGTCAACGCTGTTACACACTTACCTTCAGATAAACAGGGCCACCAATGCAGTATTAACAGTTTTCTACTTAAGTATAAAAAATAGTCTAAAATTTAGATTTGAAAATAATAATGAGCCCCTCAGCTCAGAGCAAAGATGAGATGACTTTAAATAACATGATTTCTGGATTTAGTAGCAGGCATATCCCTCCTCCTCACAGTCAACTGCTTCGTTTCCCAACTTCTCGGCACTGTATAATCTCTGTGCCATCTGCCAGTAACCCCAAGCTGGTAATGGAGTGGCTTCACCCGCAGGCAGAGAAGGGTAATCCCAGCTTGACTTCCTGCACCCTCATTTTAAGCCCATATCATCTTATTGATGTTCATATATAACTGCTCTGTAGTTTTCCCAACAATGTGCAACACTCATCTTCCCTTTATGAAAGGCCTTTATATATTCGTGCATGCACATGTGTATATATACATTTATGTTTTTATTTTTTTATTGAAGGATAACTGCTTTACAGAATTTTGTTGTTTTTTGTCAAACCTCAATAGCAGTCAGCCATAGGTATACATATATCTCCTCCTTTTTGAACTTCCCTCCCCTCTCCCTCCCCATCCCACCCCTCTAGGTTGATACAGAGCCCCTGTTAGTCTCCTGAGCCATACAGCAAATTCCCACTTACCATCCATTTTACACATGGTAATGTAAGTTTCCATGTTACTCTTTCCATACATCTCACCTTGTCCTCCCCTCTCCCCATGTCCATAAGCCTATTCTTTTTTTAAAGTAAAGACTCATGATGGCATTGAACACTCATACTTCTTACTCTCCTCTACTGATTTAACAGACTCCCATGATACTATTTAAATATTCCCCTGTCATGTAATTTAACAGTGATTCTCAACATTTCCTTCACTGCAAACTGAGAAAAAAGCTATAACATCTAAGATTTTTCTCAACTAAATCTGCTCTCAGAGTAGGTACCTGTTCAGCCAAAAGCATATCCTCACAAGGATTTACAGGTTACATCATGCATAAATACAATCTTAATCACTTCTTGAAACCATCAAAAGACCAAATGTAAATTATGACAATAGTTTTCTCAAGATCACATACTTACACGTCAGCTAAAACTATCCGCGTCCGGGTCACGTTCTCGATGGTGAATTTGGTTTTTCCTCCTTTGCCAGCAATTCTGCCTATTGCCCTGGACAGGTGGTCTCCCTTTAAAGGTTTAACTAAATGAGAAAAGCAAGACCTCAGGAAGGAAGCCATTCCAGCATTACCCACTTCCACAGGAGTTTAATCATTAGCCAAATTTCCCTCCTAAAAGACACAAAACATGCATTTTTTTAAAAGCTGCTAAAAATAGGGCTCAATTGATGCTACCGGAAAGCTGAGAGTCATGCAGAATACAAAGTCAGCAGTAAAAAAGTACCATCCAGGAGTTCATACAAAAAGACCACCATACACTCACCATCTGTAATTTCAAAAGACTCTAGAAAGAGGTCATCCAGTCTAATAAGGGCAAGTGCATCCTACAATACAGAAATACATACTGTGAAGTGCTTTCATTCAAGTACCTGTGTGAATGAGTGTTAAGCTAACTCATAAATTGTAAAACTAGAACACTCAAATTAAAAAAAAAAAAAAATGCCCAAATCTATCAAAACATTCATGTGGAGTGTTTTCTGAGCCCCCATTTCGGCTATCACGAAATCACTCACCTCCACCTGAAACCCAAGAATGAAGGCTTTCACAAAATCAGCTGCTTTTGTCAGAGCGCTAACATCTTTAGTTTCTTTACAAGTCTGTTTAAAAAAAAGAAAAAAAGGTGGGGTAAGAGGCACAAATTATAGCTGGAAATGAAAACGGCAACATTCTAGCAAACTACTAGGACTGACCTTTCCCATTATTGTAATTTCCTTCACCATCACCCTTCCCAATATATTCTCTGTGACCCAGTTTTTGGTGAGTTAAGTACTGTGTTTAATTTTCAAAACAAAACTTTGCTAGCTCCAGGGCTGGGCAGTTCCCCTCAAACACTGTCAAAAGACCGACTGGACTCCATGGCTGATCTGACTCTGGAGCTACTGGCAAGATTCCTCCACTCACTCCCATTCTGAAGGACCTCCATCCTCAGTTCATTTCCATCCAAGCTGGTCCTCTTCAGTGCCATCTCCTGGGAGTCCAGGTCTAACTCCCGACTTCAGCCACCATTCCTGTGCTGATGTTGCCTTCCCAAAGCAACAACTCTAGTACTAACTGGCAAGAACCGTTTAAGCAATGATCCTGCCCTCAAAGATTTTATTCGATAATCACAGAAATAGGTGCTCTTCATAAAATGCCCATCCCTGTAAATGACATGCACTGCAAAGGTGCTTGACACACTATAGCTCTATCTTCATGTCAACCTAAATTTAAGCAAGATAAATACTTTTACATTAGAGGAAGCTCAAGTACCAAAATGAAAAAGTAAAATCTGAACCCGGATCTGATTCCAAAACCATGAGTTCTACTCTCCCATACAGACTCACAGTTGAGTTGAGGAGACTGCGTGCATATTTGGCAACTTTGAAACCATGCAGGGTTGTGTAACAGCACATTTAAAACTATAGATCCCAGTCCCAATTCCATATGTGACCTCAGGCACGTCTCATGAATGCTCAAAGTCTTAAGTTTTCTCATCTGTAGAATAAATTGGAACAGAAGAGCCTGAGAGGTCCCTACCAGCACTGATGACTTTGCCCAAGATACTCCTTGGCCAGTTTCCTCACATCTATTAGATGGGGTATGTTACCTATCTCACAGGGCTGTTCTCAAGACCAAAATGATGTAATGCCTGTCAAAGCGCCACTCTGTGTCTGGCACAGAGCAGTTCAACAAACATCAGAGGAGTCCAAACTGATGGTGCTGCAATACATAATCAAGAGATTCTAACAACTTCTTTATTAAGCCTTTTATCAATCAGCAAAACATAAGTTTAAGCCCTGAAGACTAGACTGAAAAAATGGACTGACAGTAAAGGAGAAAGAACTTGAGCTAGACTCTAAAAGATGATGAAACTGAAGTAGGAAGGAAAAGGAAGTAGGGAGAAGGTGTTCACAGAGCATAAGGAGGGACAAGAAAAATGTTCAAAGCAATGGTAAGAGGACTTGGGAATGAGACTCCTAATTTAAAGGCAAATTCAAATACTTTTATCTTTCAGAGATACTGTAGATATCAAGATATCAATAAAAGCAGTGTGGTCTGGGAAAATTAATCTGGCTCTGGCAAGAAGGATGGAGAAGCGAAATGAGGTTTAAAGAGATTAAAGAAAGCAAACTTATAAGCAAACAAGAAGTTCTGGCAGAAAACCATAAAAACCTAAATGAAACTGACAGTGAGAACAAAGAGAAATTCTGTCAAGTTCTATATTTTAAATTCTGCCATCTATTTAGGACAGTGCCTCTCTGCTTTGCTCCATTATTCTAATCCCTCAACAGAAATAAGTCTATAACAATCCTGATAATGAATCCTTAAAATGGAAGATATAATTAATTTTGGTCACTGATTCGGATGCAAAATTGGAACCCACAGGAAAAAAACCCCAAAGTCTATTAATTTTAATTGTCCACCTCCTACACTGACATCATGGAATGAATAAACAAATATTTTTACATAATTTACACTTACTCTGAAAACTTGTTTTTTCCTAAAAAGTAACACTAAAATATAGTACCTGTACTACAGCAAGTACTTCGGCTGCTCATTTAGATACTTCTGTTTACGATAACCTCTTTATTAACCCTTTAATCAATCAACACAGAACACTATTAAAAATGTTCTTAGACGCAGCTGGTATTTTAGTTGAGTTTCAGGTCAAACTGGAAGAAACTCATTCAACAAGATAAGTCCCACTAAGAATTCCTAGGAAGTCTGTTCTTTCTTCCTAGGACAGAAAAACCTCAAACCTCAGCATATTTTAAAGTGGCTAATAGTCTCCTTACTCTGATTTCAACATTCCTCGATT
This sequence comes from Cephalophus harveyi, assembly GCA_006410635.1. Taxonomy (NCBI): domain Eukaryota; kingdom Metazoa; phylum Chordata; class Mammalia; order Artiodactyla; family Bovidae; genus Cephalophus; species Cephalophus harveyi. The sequence continues at coordinate 32,469 of SJYT01021910.1, read as the reverse complement.
TCAAGTTAAAGCGTATCTGAAGTCCCAAATGCTCCACAATAGGAGTAAATATCTTCAGCCAGTTCTCTTTTAGTGGCGTGTATCTGTTAGCTGGGACCGGAATTTTCCTGGTTTCTTCTTTCCCATTCTATGACAAAAGAAAACACAACTCAGCAGTTGTTTAAAGGAAAGAGGGTGAAGTTGTAAAACAACAAGTGATCCTCAAAAAGCCTCCTTTAATTGGACAGATTAAACCCCAAGAGAGTCGCCGCTCTGAGCTTCACTCCAGAAAAAGCGTCAACATCACCCAGAGGCCACCGGCCCGACCCGTCTCTGCCCCCAGCCCCGTTCCTGTTCCTCGGTCCCAGCCAGTACCAGGAACCCGTCCCCGGAGAGGGGCGGGAAGACGGGCCTCTTAGCGGGTCGGGCTTCCTCGGTGTCCATGGAGGTCGCGTCGCCTCCCTCCTCCGGCGTGGACGGCTGCTCGGCCTGCCGTTTCTTCGCCCGCCGGCCACCTTTGCGGGTGACCTGACTGAAGCCGTCCTCGGCCAACGGGCTCTGTGCCTCCATCACGCTTTCCATTCTCCAGAACTTCCAGCCCCAATCTCAGTTTCCAGCGCCAACACGTGCGAGGCTGTAACGCGCAGGCGCGCCTCGCAGGCCCCCCAACCACCGCCAACCAGCCCCAGGGCTCCGCCCTCTTTCCTAAGACGTCCCATGCGGGGGACCTAAAGGGGGAGTTTCTGCGTGTTTGTTGGTGAGGGGGAAGGGCTGTCCTAAAATATGCCTGATTCTTAGGTTCGACCTCTGCCCCCACCTCTCGCAGTCAGCACGCTTTATAACCCATAATCTGTATCTGTGAGAAAGGCACTAGGTAAAGCCATAAACAAGTTTGTGTTGTTGGGGAAGGAAACTCTTGTGTGCCTGCACCAGAGCATCCGGCATTATCTGAGAAACCTAAAACTACTTGTTAGGGTTCTAGGGGCGCCTACGGCAAGCGGGAGGGACAAACTATCCGTAACGTTTGGACTCTGGTTTCCAGGTTAGTTTCGTCAGGGTTTCTTGGCTGTGTCCCGCTTGGCGGAGGCGAAATCTCTCGGCTGGACCATGTCGGCCTTCGAGAAGCCTCAGATCATCTCCCATATCCAGAAAAGCCTCAATTACACGGTGTTTGACTGTAAGTGGATGCCCTGCAGCGCCAAATTTGTGACCATGGGCAACTTCGCACGGGGCACCGGCGTCATTCAGCTGTACGAGATCCAGCAAGGGGACCTAAAGCTGCTGCGGGAGGTGGGTGCCGGGTCGAGACCTCCCAGTTCAAAGATCTGGGACTGCTGCTGGAGGGGAGTGCGGATCTTGGGGGCGGGAGCTCTGCGTTCCTTTTTGCCAAAGCCTTTGTCCAGCGTCCCCCCAAAGCGCTGCTGAAACTGCGCGGGAGTAGCGAAGCTGACCGCAGATTGAGGAATAATTCGGACGTAAAACGCTTTGGTTGGAGACCTGAATTCTCATCGGGCTAATTCATTTGTGCTTTGCTAGTCCCTTCCTCCAGCCATCCCCACCCCTCTCCCAGTCCAGTGTGAGGTCCCTGGACGTGACGTTATGACTTCACATTTCAATTCGAGGCGTTTCTGGGCAGTGCGCATTTGTTTGTGGAGAGTCTTTTTTTTTTTTTTT
>SJYT01021910.1:17478-29886 GCA_006410635.1 Cephalophus harveyi | reverse complement strand
TTTTTCTGGAACTCTCTTGCTTTTTCCATGATCCAGCGGATGTTGGCAATTTGATCTCTGGTTCCTCTGCCTTTTCTAAAACCAGCTTGAACATCAGGGAGTTCACAGTTCATGTATTGCTGAAGCCTGGCTTAGAGAATTTTGAGCATTACTTTACTAGCATGTGAGATGAGTGCAATTGTGTGGTAGTTTGAGCATTCTTTGGCATTGCCTTTCTTTGGAATTGGAATGAAAACTGACCTTTTCCAGTCCTGTGGCCACTGTTGAGTTTTCCAAATTTGCTGGCGTATTGAGTGCAGCACTTTCACAGCATCATCTTTTGGGATTTGAAACAGCTCAACTGGAATTTCATCACCTCCACTAGCTTTGTTTGTAGTGATGCTTTCTAAGGCCCATTTGACTTCACCTTTCAAGATGTCTGGCTCTAGATTAGTGATCACATCATCATGATTATCTGGGTCATGAAGATCTCTTTTGTACAGTTCTTCCATGTATTCTTTCTGGTCATAAGGCAGTTCTATTTCCAGTTTTTTAAGGAATCTCCACACTCTTCCCCATAGTGGCTGTACTAGTTTGCATTCCCACCAACAATGTAAGAGGGTTCCCTTTTCTCCACACCCTCTCCAGCATTTATTGCTTATAGACTTTTGGATCGCAGCCATTCTGACTGGCGTGAAATGGTACCTCATTGTGGTTTTGATTTGCATTTCTCTGATAATGAGTGATGTTGAGCATCTTTTCATGTGTTTGTTAGCCATCTGTATGTCTTTGGAGGAATGTTTGTTTAGTTCTTTGGCCCATTTTTTGATTGGGTTGTTTATTTTTCTGGAATTGAGCTGCAGGAGTTGCTTGTATATTTTTGAGATTAGTTCTTTGTCTGTGGAGAGTCTTTGAATAGGTCCAAGATAGTAAAATACTTGGTCATACAAGCAGAGCCAAAGCAGGCACTAGGATGCCTGCTATGTAATTGGAGGAGACAATCCGAAACAATTATTCTTTCAAGTGTCAGTTGATTGCCTGGTATTCTCCAGCTAGTAAATGACAGACAATGTCCCTGATTATTATGGAGTTTTTTTTTCCTAGTGGGAGAGAGAATCAATTAAATAATCAAACTAACAATACATAAAACACAAACTGAGATGAATTCTCTAATGTAAAGGCACATGGTTCTATGAGAGTAAAAACAAAACCAGAAAATCAGATTTGCATTGAGTAAAAGCTAAGTAGGTCAAATTAGGAGTTGAGATTTCCAAGAGGAGAGAGCTCAGGAATGAGGGAGAGAGATTATCTCCTTTTGTAACAAAACAGCAGAGAAGAGGCCTTGCAAATGATGTAGATCATTTAAAAGATTTATGCCTGTTTTTGTAAGAAAAATGGGACTTCAATGAAGGGCTTTAAGCAGGGTGTGGCAAGGTTAGGTTTACAAGTTTTGTAAAGATTACACTAATGGAAGAATTGAAGAATAACGATATTAATTAACATTTTTATATCTGTTTGCCAGTTTTAAAATGCCTTTATTTGGGTTGCCTAGGGAAAAAAAAAAAAGATCAGTTATACTCAGATGTTAGCATTGTCATAGACTACAGGGAAGTTTGTAAGTCCAGGGACCAAAAACTATGGAGAGAATCTGCTTGGAGGAGTTAGGGCCTCAACTGATAGGCAAAGGATGCATACACTTGCTCTAGGAAAGCTTAGACTAGAAAGTATGTAAGGCCTCATCCCATTTTAAATTTCTATGAATGCTACTTTTCTTGTTCATATTGTCTTTGCTGGCCAGGCACTCTGCTCCTAAACGTGGCATGTTCTTTCCTACCTTAACTTGTGTTTTTCATCACTTAGCCCCTAGTCACCTGTTGCTATTCTAAGATCCAGTTCAGATTATTTGACTATTGGCATCTCATTCCTGATCCCCACATAAAGTAACTTTTCCTTATTGCTTTCCTATGGTACATAAGTACCATTATTATCTGTATTAGAAATATATCCTTCTGTCCCATGTATCTCTGAGTAGATTATAAACTCCCAGAGAGTAAGGACAGTTCTTTCTTTAGTGTGGTATAAAAGGAGCAGCCACTCAATAAGTGACTTGTTAAAAGAATGAGTGAATTTATGTCTGTAAAAGGATATAACTTGGAAAATTTAAATATTGATTTAGAAGAAAAGCTATGACCAACCTAGATAGTATATTCAAAAGCAGAGACATTACTTTGCCGACTAAGGTCCGTCTAGTCAAGGCTATGGTTTTTCTTGTGGTCATGTATGGATGTGAGAGTTGGACTGTGAAGAAGGCTGAGCACCGAAGAGTTGATGCTTTTGAACTGTGGTGTTGGAGAAGACTCTTGAGAGTCCCTTGGACTGCAAGGAGATCCAACCAGTCCATTCTGAAGGAGATCAGTCCTGGGTGTTCTTTGGAAGGAGTGATGCTAAAGCTGAAACTCCAGTACTTTGGCCACCTCATGCGAAGAGTTGACTCATTGGAAAAGACTCTGATGCTGGGAGGGATTGGGGGCAGGAGGAGAAGGGGACGACAGAGGATGAGATGGCTGGATGGCATCACGGGGTCGATGAACGTGAGTCTGAGTGAACTCTGGGAGATGGTGATGAACAGGGATGCCTGGCGTGCTGCGATTCATGGGGTCGCAAAGAGTCGGACACGATTGAGCGACTGAACTGAACTGAACTGAATTGATTGAGGCCAGGAGTTTGAACACGTAGGAAACATTGCAACTGGAGAAAGAAAATGGTGAACTATTAGGAATAAATACTAGTCAAAACCAGAGTTGAGTTTTGTGACCTTTTTTTAGTAGGGCTTTATGACTTTGTACATTTCATGAATACACTTGTTTTGTAAAGAGAAATCGTGTTCTTTGTCTCTTCTAGAGTTCTAGAAGATTCTAGCAGTATTTTTTTGGGGGAATAATTTTGCTTTTTAACTAAAGTAATGTATGTTCATGATAGAATATACCAAAAATATAGATAGGGAAAAGAAGTAAATTGATGTCACCCACCTCAACACTAGGAGTATCCACTTTTTATATCTTCACCTATATCCTTTGACTCTTCTCTTTTTCTAAATTTTCCATTGAGAACCTTTCGTTTCAAGGTACTATGACAAAGAAGGACCAAAGATATTTGAAAGAGGAGTCCTTCCTCCTAAACAGCCTACTGCCTAAAGTGAGGGTAAAACAAATGCACAAACAGATTTGAGAGCTTACATTGTATTTGGCTGTGATGATGCCGTGGAAAAGAATATAGGTTAAGAACAGTCCCAGTGATTCTCAGCTCTTACTGTGCTCCAGGAGCATCTGAATGTGTATTATTACTGTTGTTTTGGGTGTACTTGGGTGTACGTGTTTCAAAATATTCATGCCTTGGTTTCACCCCTGGAAACTGATGCACTGGGACTCTTTCTTGCCTCTAGACTAGTTTGAGTCCCAGATATCAGTATTTTTTAAACCTCCAACAGATGATTCTAATGAGTAGTAGGGTTGACTATCTTCATTGTTTAGTCACTAAGTTGTGTCTTATTCTCTTGCGACTCCGTGAACTGCAGCCTGCCAGGCTCCTTCTGTCCATGGGGTTTCCCAGGCAAGAATACTGGAGTGGATTGCCATTTCCTCCTCCAGGGGCTCTTCCTCACCCAGGGATCAAACCTGAGCTTCCTGCCTTGGCAGGCAAGTTCTTTACCACTGAGCCGCTTAGGTACCTTTGGAGCTTCCCACATGCATTTTCCTTTCTTTTCCCTCTTTTTCCCTCTTCTAAAGCTAAGTTAGTTTCTAGCTATCATTGTGCTAGTTGAATTATTGGTTAAAAAATTAGGAAACATAAAATATTAGGAAACTTGATTTTATCCTTGTAGAACTACCTCAAGCCTTGTGCTCCAGAGTCCGTGGGTGCAGGATAAAAAGGAAGGAAGAAAATGGGTCTTTGTTGGTGCCTCCTTATTACTCATCAGATAGATAGGGAATGAAGGCAGGGTCTTCGTATACAGTTGAGTAGTTTGTTAAACTGCACACAGGTATCTGGCCAAGGGTTCAAATGAAGGCTGAAATCCATCTCTCTCCAGCTTTTCCCCTCCTGTGTGAAACTTCCATCAGCCTGTAGAGGCCGCCTTCCACCCCTCCCGCCTCCCCCTCACCACTTGGCCCAAAGAACTAGAGGTGGCCTTGAAAAGTGCCGCTTGGGGATGTTTACACTTTAAAAATTAGTAATAATCTAATAAAGTTCTGCTTTCTTAGCCCCTGTGCCACTGAATTCACTGCTTGTTAACATTTGGTTGACTAAACCTTTTAATGTTAATTAAGTAGTGCCAGGATGTGGAGGAGGAAATACTGACAAGCTGTACTAGACCCACCCACAGATAGAACAAAAATAGCTCTGCTGGGAATTATCGATCATGGGCTTCCTTAATCACCTTAACTTAGAGCAAAGAGAACCAACAACTGGGGGTCAAATATGTCTGTTATCCACGGTCATTTTCAGTATCATAGCAAAAGTTAATACATTCTGATTTACTTTGTGGAACACATTTTGCAAAATAGATCTCCATTTTTTTTTTTTAACCAGTTTTCTAGCAGGAAAACTTAAGTGTCCTCTGAATTCTTTTCATCTTTTCTTTTCCAAAGGTAAAACACTTAACAGGGACAAGGAGGGGTCCCTTTTAGGAACTATTAAAAAGGAAAATTAACTTTACTCCAATGTCCTTTCTTAATTTAGCTAATTAACCTAGTTCAGCCTTTCTGAGCAAAGCGCAGCCCTCCCTGCTGTGCAGATAACAAGATGTTTACACATTTGAGTTTATTTTTCAGTATGGTTCTGTATTTTGAGTTTAATTTGATTCTTGATCTTTAATTTGATTCTTTAAACATCAATTGCAACAGACCACTAGTTAAATCTTTGATATAAGAATATATGGCTATCCTTTGATAAAAGGATGCAAGAATAAAAAAATAACAGGAAGCATAAATATCATGTTTGCATTTTATGAGAACATAAAATGAAGGTAAAAACCAAAGGACATAAATCTGAAAGTAGGTTTAAGTCAGGCCTTACTTACCTCACCAGTCTGGTTCAGGATTGGAGCATTTCTTTGGGACTTCTAAGGGCTCGGGTTTACAGAATGGGGGCTACATAGGAAATGTTTATTTAACTGATTTACATATAGTCCAGGAGACAGCCTAGTGTAGTAGAAAGAACTTGGAATCTACCTGACTGTAGGAATCTTTTGAACCTGCTTGTCATCTGGAAAGGGGTGTCCCAAACACTTAGTTTGCAGTGGCATGTGTTAGAAAGAGAAGGGATGGACTAGTACAGAAGGACATCTAGAACAGTATCTGATACATTGGTGTTCCATGTATGGATGCTGTTTTTATTATTGCATATAAAATGACACCGAAAACTATGGTCTGTCAGGTGCAAATATGACAGAGAAAAGGGAACATGACCTCCAGCAGTGGTTTCCCTCTCTCCAGCACTGGGACTGAGAAGTTAATCCATGTTCATTTATACTTTCATTTAACAAATGTTGAGCACCAATTAAGTGTTGTACAAGTTGCTGAGTGCTCCATTCCTGTGGGATTCATTCTAGGAAGGGAGAAAATAGATAATTGAGTGAATAAGAGAATTTTGTTGATAAGTGAAATAAGATTAAACAGGGCAAGTGATTGGGATTTGGGGGTTTCACTTAAGATTAGAGGGGTGGGGAGGATCTCTTAGAGGCGTTGGTTGACATTTGAGCTGAAATCATTGGTAGAAGACCTGAGAGGAGGGAAGACCAGTCCAAGCAGTGGGAACAGCAAATGCAAATACCCTGAGGCAGCATGTCTGGTGAGTCTGAAGAACAAAAATGCAGCCACAGGTGTGGCTGGAGTGTGAAAGGAGAGAAGCAGGAAATGAGGTCAGAGACACCTGCAAAGTCAGCCTTCAAAGGGCTTTGTACATTTAGATACCACAGGTCTTGGTGCCACTCCTATGGGTCTGTGCCTCTAAATGTAGATACATTTTTATCTCATTCCATTCATTATTTGCAATAAACTCCTCTTTTAGAGGAGTTTTAGAATCCATGTGATGACACATGTTAAATTATCTAGTATAGGCCCCACCATGTACTGATATTAGAGTAGTTCTCAGGTTGTTTTCTCCTAAGGTAGGAATTCTCAGATGTGTTCAGGTGTCAGTACATCTGGCCATTCTGGTGTGGTTTTTAGAACAACATGAAATATTGTAATCATCAGTTTCACCTCTGCACAAGCACACGTTTTCCCAGTAGAAAAAAATACATATACTCCGAGTATATATATTATATATACTTTGATATTTGCATCACAAGAAGCAACCATACATAAAAATTTTAATCCTCATTTCCAGGTTTTCTTATTGATGTTTATTAGGTGGTATTTCCTAGCTGACAAACTAAAAAAATTATTGAAGAAAACTTAAACCTGAGAAAAAATATCCATTAGTTCTGTGTGTGTGTGTGTGTGTGTGTATCTATCTGTGTATCTGTGAATTTTTGTTAGTACTGGAAGATCAGTGGTTGCAGTTTTCTGGTGTCTTTATTCCACAGGGTCTAAAGGCAAAAGTTAGGTAAAGCCATAATAGAGGCAAACTCTGGCTTCCAATTTTTTATTAGTAGCAGTAAGCACTTAGAACTGTGTGCTTCCTACAGGGACTGAAAAGTAGGGGTCAGGTTTTTTCTCTTCCATGACCTAGGAGGAAGAGAGATCCCATCAGAAACTCCTGGGGAAAGCAGTGGAATTATGGGAAACAGAATCTTTAGCTAGTGGAAGACAAGACAGTGGGTGACCAGTCTTCCCAAGGCTATCTGGGGAAGAATTTTCCCAGAGAGTTATATCAGTATACGGTGCAAGCCCTCCTGTAGTGCTGAGGTCCTTTAATGGACCGGAACCTGGTGGTCCGGAGTCGACCGATAAGAAAATAAAGGAGAGAGAAAGAGGCTGATACTCCTTGGTTTACGCAGGAATTTAACAAATGTTGAGCACCAATTAAGTGTTGTACAAGTTGCTGAGTGCTCCATTCCTGTGGGATTCATTCTAGGAAGGGAGAAAATAGATAATTGAGTGAATAAGAGAATTTTGTTGATAAGTGAAATAAGATTAAACAGGGCAAGTGATTGGGATTTGGGGGTTTCACTTAAGATTAGAGGGGTGGGGAGGATCTCTTAGAGGCGTTGGTTGACATTTGAGCTGAAATCATTGGTAGAAGACCTGAGAGGAGGGAAGACCAGTCCAAGCAGTGGGAACAGCAAATGCAAATACCCTGAGGCAGCATGTCTGGTGAGTCTGAAGAACAAAAATGCAGCCACAGGTGTGGCTGGAGTGTGAAAGGAGAGAAGCAGGAAATGAGGTCAGAGACACCTGCAAAGTCAGCCTTCAAAGGGCTTTGTACATTTAGATACCACAGGTCTTGGTGCCACTCCTATGGGTCTGTGCCTCTAAATGTAGATACATTTTTATCTCATTCCATTCATTATTTGCAATAAACTCCTCTTTTAGAGGAGTTTTAGAATCCATGTGATGACACATGTTAAATTATCTAGTATAGGCCCCACCATGTACTGATATTAGAGTAGTTCTCAGGTTGTTTTCTCCTAAGGTAGGAATTCTCAGATGTGTTCAGGTGTCAGTACATCTGGCCATTCTGGTGTGGTTTTTAGAACAACATGAAATATTGTAATCATCAGTTCCACCTCTGCACAAGCACACGTTTTCCCAGTAGAAAAAAATACATATACTCCGAGTATATATATTATATATACTTTGATATTTGCATCACAAGAAGCAACCATACATAAAAATTTTAATCCTCATTTCCAGGTTTTCTTATTGATGTTTATTAGGTGGTATTTCCTAGCTGACAAACTAAAAAAATTATTGAAGAAAACTTAAACCTGAGAAAAAATATCCATTAGCTCTGTGTGTGTGTGTGTGTGTGTGTGTATCTATCTGTGTATCTGTGAATTTTTGTTAGTACTGGAAGATCAGTGGTTGCAGTTTTCTGGTGTCTTTATTCCACAGGGTCTAAAGGCAAAAGTTAGGTAAAGCCATAATAGAGGCAAACTCTGGCTTCCAATTTTTTATTAGTAGCAGTAAGCACTTAGAACTGTGTGCTTCCTACAGGGACTGAAAAGTAGGGGTCAGGTTTTTTCTCTTCCATGACCTAGGAGGAAGAGAGATCCCATCAGAAACTCCTGGGGAAAGCAGTGGAATTATGGGAAACAGAATCTTTAGCTAGTGGAAGACAAGACAGTGGGTGACCAGTCTTCCCAAGGCTATCTGGGGAAGAATTTTCCCAGAGAGTTATATCATTATACGGTGCAAGCCCTCCTGTAATGCTGAGGTCCTTTAATGGACCGGAACCTGGTGGTCCGGAGTCGACCAATAAGAAAATAAAGGAGAGAGAAAGAGGCTGATACTCCTTGGTTTACGCAGGAAGCCAGTAAAGCCCCTGACACGGGGCTTACTCTATTCAAGAAGGCCGCAGGCGCCCTCTCAATGGGGAGAAGGGCGCCTTCTCGAGAGCGTCTTAGAAGCCCGGACTGGAAAGTGAACTCAGAGAGTCTCTGTGCTCCAGGGGATCAGCCTTCTTCCCAAGGCTATCTGGGGAAGAATTTTCCCAGAGAGTTATATCAGTATACGGTGCAAGCCCTCCTGTAGTGCTGAGGTCCTTTAATGGACCGGAACCTGGTGGTCCGGAGTCGACCGATAAGAAAATAAAGGAGAGAGAAAGAGGCTGATACTCCTTGGTTTACGCAGGAAACCAGTAAAGCCCCTGACACGGGCTTACTCTATTCAAGAAGGCCGCAGGCGCCCTCTCGATGGGGAGAAGGGCGCCTTCTCGAGAGCGTCTTAGAAGCCCGGACTGGAAAGTGAACTCAGAGAGTCTCTGTGCTCCAGGGGATCAGCCTGAAAAAGAGAGAGAGAGAAAGACACGGGAACCAGAGCTCTGATGGAGCAAAGCTGTTTTAATCAACATGGTGTGGGCATATATACTGTTTAACAGGGTAGTTATTCTCAGCAAAGATAAATATTAAAATTCCAGACTTACAAAACATAAGCGATCCATATTAAAGAGAGAGAGAGTTGTAAACAATCACTTTTACCATATGGTTCACAAGAAGGAAGAGGGTGCTTATCACCGTATAGAAAAACTAACGAAGGAAATGCTCTCCTCTTAATTCCTGAATACTCAGGAATTAATAAGGAACAGAGAATTCCTGACAGATCCAAAACAGCACACAGGAAGCCTCCTGTTAAATGCTTCCTGACACCGTAGTTCTTAATACCCAAGTCCCTGGAAGCATATTCCTGTCCCTCAAGGCCCACCTGTTTCTTACCTGAGAGGCCTGTTCACATCCTCTGCCTTAGACTGAGAGAGTCATTAGCGGTGACCTGGAGCTGGGGGAGACCCAGGCCCTGTGTGAGACAAGCGGAAGGAAGGAGTGGGGAGCTGTTTCTTCAGTTGGTCCAAGTTGGAAGTCTGAATTAGTTTAGCTGTAGAAATTGTATTCTAATAGTGTGATTAGATGATTAGCTACAATGATTAATTAGTTATTTGAGTGATTAACTATATCCATATTAACATACTGTTTCAGGTATTTTATTTGGGGGAAGAGGATGGTGGGGAGGATGTAAATGATTTGGAATTGGAAACTGCTTAATTAAATTCACAAAATTTTGATCCTCCATGCTGTCCCATTGTAAGATACGTTTTCCATAAAATTGGAAAAATAGCTGAAATAGATGAATATCAGTTTTCTGATGTCAGATATAACTGATGCTATCTCAGATCACCAGGGTATTAAAAAGGAGAAAAGATTGACATTCTGTGTTCTGTTCTCATCAATACAGTCTTTTACCACCGTGTTATTGTAAAGTGAAAGGAAAGTGAAGTCGCTCAGTCGTGTCCGACGCTTTGCGACCCCATGGACTGTAGCCTACCAGGCTTCTCTGTCCATGGGGTTTTCCAGGCAGTAGTACTGGAGTGGATTGCCATTTCCTTCTCCACATGTTATTGTAAGTGTCTGATTAAACAAAATTTAATCAAAAGGTCCCAGACAGTTCCAAAGAGTCCCAGCTTTATTTTAGGCCAAGCTACCTAGTAACTGCTGGTTTGTCCAGATCCCAAGCAGAAAGCTCAGCAGTCGGAGTTTCCAAAGCTCCGGAGCATGTGATGATTTCTTTTGAATCATGAAAGAGAAGTTCAGTTACAGTTTGTGTTAAATGAATTTTATTTTCTTCTTTGAAAATTGCTACATATACCCTATGTGGAAATACCCAACCAAATATTGAAAATGGTAGGAAAATTGTTTTCACAAAGTATATGAAACAGGCCAACCCTAGTGGTAGGGTTGAAGATTGGCCCAGCAACTCAAAGATTACAGGGGAAGTGCCCTAGAAACTGGGGAACTCCTGTGGAGGGAAAAAAATTCATTCAGATATTTCTCTAAGTGAAAAAAATCAAGCCAATGGACAATATATTGATATTATGATGCTCTCTGTATTAAACCAAATCTATATGTGGTTGTAAATAGGTAGCAAAGGGTCTAAGAGAATGGTGATTACTTCTGGGGAGTGTCAAAGGGAAACTTACTTTTCACCCTTCAGGTCTTTGGTTTTGTTTGCATCTTTATAGGGAACATGTACTATTTTTATTGAGAATAAAAGAAAAAAATAGGGAACTTCCCTGGCAGTCCCATGGTTAAGACTCCACCTTCCAATGCAGCAGATGCGGGTTTGATCCATGGTCTGGGAACTAGGATGCCACATGCTGCAGGGTATGACCAAAAATTAAAAATGAATAAGTAAACATAACATTGTTAATCAACTACAGTGAAAATTCAAAAAAGAAAAAAGTTAAAGATTGCAAGAGACTAAATAAAAGAAATAGTTTTGCCCTGTTGAGCTGACAGTAAATGGAAGGTGCTATTCTGCAGCCAGAGTGTGATGTGTGGATGTGTGTATATATGTGTGTGCACTCAGACACTCAGTCATGTCCAACTGTTTGTGACCCCATAGAACCTCAATTCCATATCCTCTAGAGTTTCCAGGGGCCAAGGCAGCTGGACATGTAGACTCCAAGATGGACTTCAGTGACATGCGCAGGTGGAGTTTGCATGTGGCTGTTTTACTGATGTGACTGCAATTGACCTTTGTATGGCATAGGTTTGAACTTCATGGGTCACTTATACCTGGGTATTTTTCAAGAGTTAATACTTCATTACTGCATGGCCCATGGTTGGTTGAATCCATGGATGCAGAGGAATCTTGGATATAGAGAGCTAACTGTAAGTTACATGTGGATTAACTCCTGTGCTGTTCAAGGATCAATTGTTATTAAACTTGGAAAAATAGTCTTTTACTTTTACTTAACGTTTATTTATTTGGCCAAGTGGCTGTGGAATTTTAGTTCTCCCGGCAGGGATCGAACCCAGCCCTTTGGCAGTGAAAGCTCGGAGTCCTAATCACTGGACTTCCATGGAATTCCCAACAGTCTTTTAAATTAAAGAAATATCAAAACATTGGCTAATCCGTGCTAACAGCTGTGCCTTTGGTGCACACAGGTATACACATCTCTTTGCACTGAAACTGTCTCAGAGAGAATCAGACATAACCATTGTCAGTTTATAGGATTCTGCAGGGAAAACTGTACAAGACACATAAGTGGTTTTTTTTTGTCCTGTTGTCACCTGGAAGAGTAGTATCTTTATTATATCCTTTTTCTTTGAGACTCTTAAAGAAGAATACATTAAAAGCTGAAATCTGCATATTTGCAAACCAGTGGAGATATTAGAGGTATCAGCATTTTAATGTCTTATTAGCGAGGTGAGAAGAAAGGCAGAGCTCATTCATTTGACATACAAGCATACCTCCTTTTATTGTGCTTCTCTTTATTGAAATCGCAGAGACTGAATCTTTTACAAATTGAAGGATTTTGGTAACCCTGTGCTGACCAAGTCTATCAGCACTGTTTTTCCACCAGCACTTGCTTGCTTTGTGTCTCTGTCATGTCTCGGTAATTCTTGTAGTATATTTGTTTTGGTGATCTCTGGTCAGTGACCTTTGATGATGATGTTGTAATTGTTTGGGGATACCATCAACCACACCCTGACAAGACTGCAAACTTAATTGGTAAATGTTGTATGTGTTCTGACTGCTTCACTTGCTGACTTTTCTCCAACCCTCTTCCTCTCCTCAGGGCTCCCTGTTCCCTGAGACACAACAATATTGAAATTAGCCCTACAGTGGCCTCTAAGGAAGAGTCATAGGTCTCTCCCTTTAAATAAAAAACCAAGAATGTTTACGTTTAGCAAGGAAGGCATGTTGAAAGCCTAGATGTGCCAAAAGTTAGGCATCTTGCATCAAATAGTAGCCAAGGTGTGAATGTTCT
>SJYT01021910.1:0-12017 GCA_006410635.1 Cephalophus harveyi | reverse complement strand
ATATTATAGTTACTATGTGTGTATGTATAAGTAATGATATAAACCAAAAACATGCACACTTGGGAAGAAATTTCAGAATTAGTGTTTAGAATCATCATGTAAAATTTATGTAATAATTAAAAAATAATTAACTTTGGGTCCATTAAAGGCTTTTAAATCATTGTTCTAAGGGATGTAAGTGCAGTTTTAAATATAGGACATTAAATTTAAAGAAAGGACATTTATCCGAAGCAGACTCTTATTTTAACTTAAAGAAGCTGGTAACTTTAATAAAAAGTGCTACAAGTATAAAAGGTGCTATAATGTGTATAAAAAGTGTATAAAAAGTTGTATAAAAAGTGATACATTAATTGTATCACTCGTACAAGGTCAGAGTGATAAAAGGTCACAGAGGCATGGGTCAACACAGAAGGAATCCCAAGGGAGCCAAAAGAACATATTGACCTCAGTCCAAGGATATGTAGGATTTGAGACACTGAAATTGGGAGATTTCAAGTATGTAGAAGGAATGGAGGTAGGACTAGCCTTAAAGGTGGCGCATGGCCACAGCCAGAGGCGCTTAGATGGTCTGGAGGTAGCAGTACACCTTTGAAGGCTTCTGCAAGGATGAGATATGGTCAGAGCTTTAGCTTTACACTGTGGTCGTGTAGGCAGGAGGAGTGGCAGAGGAAATGTGAGTTCTGAAGCTCTATGCAGTATTCCAGGAAATATGTAGGTTTAAGAAGCAGTGAGAATGGAACAGAGGAGTAAATTCAGAAATAATGTGGCAAAAAAAAAAAAAAGAATAATGTGGCAAAATAAATACAGTTTGGCAATTTTTTTGGAGATGAGGAACAAGGGAAAGGATTATGTCCACAGTGACTGAATTTTGAGGTTGACTATGAAGTGAATGATGTATATTGAAGAAGTTCCACAGAGTATATGATAGTTTTTAAAAGAAGACGATGACATCAGTTTTAGACATCAGGAGTTTCAGCTGCTGTCATGTCATCTCGGTGAACCCCTCCAGTGGAAATGCAGGGCTGCAGTTTATAAGAAAAGGGAGTAATCCAAAAAATTCCTGGATCTGAGCAAGGTGAATTCAACTGCAGGTTGTAGATTTACTTCAACTGTGAGCATCTGATAACACCAGAACAACATTTTGCAAAATAAATAAGTTTAAAGTAGTTTCCATTTGCATTCAAAGAAAGCATTGGAAGTGTAACTGTATTTATTCTACCAAACCCTGCTATGTTTAAATCGTTAGTCTTTGCAAATAAGAGTATAGAAATAATATTTGGTTTCAATTTAAAATCCAGTGAACACTTTCATATATCCCTTGAGCACAGAATCTCAATAAAGAGCTTTTTTGTTAAACAATGCTGCTGCTGCTGCTGCTTCGCTTCAGTCATGTCCGACTCTGTGCGACCCCATAGACGGCAGCCAACAAGGCTCCCCCGTCCCTGGGATTCTCCAGGCAAGAACACTGGAGTGGGTTGCCGTTTCCTCCTCCAATGCATGAAAGTGAAAAGTGAAAGGGAAGTCGCTCAGTCGTGTCCGACTCTTCACGACCCCATGGACTGCAGCCTACCAGGCTCCTCTGCCCATGGGATTTTCCAGGCAAGAGTACTGGAGTGGGGTGCCATCGCCTTCTCCTTGTTAAACAATATCAGATACTAAATTAATAATCTTGGTAGGATTAGTAAAATGAGATTCTATCCAATGTGACTTCTTCACTTGATTTGGTACAAGTTACCTGTGTAGTTTTGTAAGATTATTGTTTTGTTTTGTTTTTTATTGGAGTATAGTTGATTTACAGTGTTGTTAGTTTCAGATGTCCATAAGTTTTTTAAGCAGCCTTCAGATCAGCATTTAAAAAGATCTGAAATGTCATGTCCTGATTTCCAGGCAATGCTTATAATCAAGAGGAACGTGTCGTGTGTGCTGGCTATGACAATGGAGACATCAAGCTGTTTGATCTCAGAAATATGTCCTTACGGTGGGAGACAAATATAAAAAATGGGGTAATGTGCATTTGCATTCTTTGCAGTTTCTCTGAATGTCTTTTCCACGTACCTCTGAACTACAAAAGGAAAGGACCCCTAATAACTCGTCTCGGTAAAACCCCTTTATGGATGGATGGTTCTTAACCTTTAGGGTCTGTGAAGTCCTTTGAGGATCTGATGAAAAATCAGGGACACTCTCTTCAGAAGGAGAACACACAGCCAGGTGTGGTTTGACAGTGCCTGGTGGGTCACCGCCTCTGTAGCCCATCTCTAGACGCCTGTGGGCTATGCAGTGTGATGTTAAAGTGAGCTGGTACCAGGCCACTTTCTGGTAATATCAGGAAGCCTGAGACTGTAATTGACTCCCAGGTACTTGCAGGTTTTTTGGTTCCCAGGTTGTACATCTTTAGTGAAGAATGTGATTCCTTCCTGTTTCCTCTAGTCAGCCTTGACTTAACTTTATAAAATCATTATGTAATAATGGTAAAATGTTAAAGTACGGCTTTCCAAATGTACCTCAGTGCCTTAGATGATTTTGGGACCTTACTAACCAAGAAGAAAATTTTCTATGTACAAGTATTTGGTATACAGATTCAAAAGATAAAATGATTTTTTTTAAGTGCTTTCACAGGAGCCAATAATGTTAAAGTTGTTTTACTTGGTTTGAAAGAAACTCTTGGATATAATGATTGGAGCATCACTCATAAATATTCTCTATTTTCAGGTGTGTAGCTTGGAGTTTGACAGAAAAGACATAAGTATGAATAAGTTAGTAGCTACATCTCTGGAAGGAAAGTTTCATGTTTTTGACATGAGAACACAGCATCCAACCAAAGGTTTTGCTTCTGTTTCAGAAAAGGTAAAGATGAGGGAAATATCTTTCTATGAAGAGGAATGTTCATATTAATAGCTTGCTTTAGACTAATAAATAGAATGAGTCACCAGGTTCCTTCCAGGTTTTTTGCATGAAGGGAGCTATTTTTAATATATTCTTACAGGATCTTGATAAGTTATTCTGTGCAAAGAATACTTTGCTAAAGTTTGTCAGTTTCATATTTCTTGATTATGTTAATAATAAAGGCCTTCATTGGTAATGACTGTTACTTTGTAGTTTAAGAGCAATCTTAAGAAAACTAGCTTGTTTAAGAAATTAGTCAACAATAAAAGGGAAGGAAATCCAAGAAAGAGAGTATTATATGTATATGTGTGGCTGATTCACATTGTACAGCAGAAACTAACACAACATTGTAAAGCAACTATCAGAATTTTTTTTTTTTTTAATTAAGAAAAAAAAGAATTTGGTTAACAAAACATAGTCTGGTGTTTCCTAATAAATATACTTGTATTAATACCCAATTATATACTTTTAGGTGTATGCCAGTATCCCAACCCAGGGATCAAACCCAGTCTCCTGCATTGCAGGCAAATTGTTTACCATCTGAGCCACCATGGAAGCCCAATATATACCTTAACATAATACTAACTATATACTTCTCAAAAATGTTATCAACACATATGCATGTGTGCACAGTCGTGTCCAACTCTTTGCCACCCTACAGACTGTAGCCCACCAGGCTCCTCCAGGGGATCTTCCCAACCCAGAGATCAAACCTGCATCTCCTGCATTACAGGTGGATTCTTTACCGCTGAGCCACCAGAGAAGTCTCATATATATACTTCGTCTTGTTCCAAATAGTATTTGAGGTAACTTAAAGGGAAACATTTGGTATTACAACATTAGAAAAATTGATGAAGAAAGCGGCACAAGTGGAAAGCACTGGTTTAAAAAAATGGAATTGCCATCTGGAGTAAGGGGCTGGCATAAAGTTCCGGCTGAAACATCCCGTCATTTGCCAGAGATGAGCTGGAAGTGTGACTCTGAGCTTCCTCGAGTATAAAAGAAAAGAAAAATCAGTCTCAGATTTGTAGTTTCCATAATATTAAATTATGTAAGTTGCTCAGGAAATAAAAATTCACTCCCTTGCTCCTTTTTGCTCTATCATGGAGTCAGTGGTACTTCTTAGACCTTCATATTTTGTCTTAATATTATTAAACTAATTATTATTGCATACAAATTACTGTAACTGCTCAATGAACTGTATTAAGGTAACTAGCTATCCACTGTAATTTTGTTTTGCCTTTGTCATTCCAGGATATATTAAGTATCTATTGCAACATAAGTGAAGTAAAAGTCACTCAGTCCTGTCCAACTCTTTGCGACCCCATGGATTATACAGTCCATAAAATACTCTAGGCCAGAATACTGGAGTGGGTAGCCTTTCCCTTCTCCGGGGATCTTCCCCACACAGGGATCGAACCCAGGTCTCCCTCATTGCAGGTGGTTTCTTTACCAGCTGAGCCACAAGCGAAGCCCATCTGTAACATAAATCACTTACTAAATTGTTCCAAATACAATGCTTAACACATTTCTCCTTAACTGGAAATTACAATGTGTCTCCAAAAAAATTTTTTTTGTTACTTTTAGTTAATCCAGTAATTGCTAAATCTGTCAAATAAAAGACTGGTGTATTTTAGTCATTTCCCCTCTTACTTTTTGCTTTTTATCAGCTTCTAGGAGAAAAAGAGAAGTTTAAGCTACAAAACAAATTAAGGTTTAACAGCTTGAACCTAGTCACTTGAGGACTCTCACATACTTAAAGTGTGTATTTTGAGATATGTGTTTTTCTTTGCTAATGGTAATTTTCTTAAAAAGCTATTAAAATCATATCTCAAGACTGATCATCAACTGAAATGCAGATGTCTTATGTGTGGCTTAAATCAAGTTAGCTGGTCTCACTACTTCTACGAAGCAGCAATCTTCCCCTCCCCCATCCTCCTCTCTCCTCCTCCCCTCCTCCCTCTCTCAAGTTCCCCATAGTGAATGTAGTACCGCAAGGATTGATTTACAAGCTGTTAACATTCATCCAGTTGCTATTTCTATCTTTAATATGAGTGATAAAGGACCAGGCTTGTTATAACCATAAACACCATCTGTAAGTCCTCCTGACCCTTGTGTTGAAGACTAGACAAGTCCAGTGGTGTAAATTACAGATAAGACTGGAGCTTTACATTAAACTCTTGGTGCTTTCCACTCAGTTTTGTTGGGGACTTAAAACTGCTCTAAAAAAGTAAAGTTGTTAAAAAGAAGTTCAGTCCATCCTTTTTTCCCCTTAGAAAATATTTTTCTTTTTTTGTATTTTGAGGGTTTTTTCTCCTTGGAGTGAGCTAGAGATACTTAAATCTATAAAATCTATTTGCATAATTTGTATGAGTGAACTCTGGGAGATGGTGATGAACAGGGAGGCCTGGCGTGCTGCGATTCATGCGGTCGCAAAGAATCGGACACGACTGAGCGACTGAACTGAACTGAACTGATGAAGCTAAATGTTAAGACTTTTAATCTGATAATTTTTTTCTTAAGTCCAGAAGAACTTTGCCTTATAAAACAAGAAAAATGATTCTTTTCCTAATTTCTGATGGGCCTTTATAAATCTCTGTAGCCATTATAAAGAGAAGTGCCAGGGGACTTGGTACTTTCACTGCCCAGGGCCCAAGTTCACTCCCTGGTTGGGGAACTAAGATCCCACAAGCCATGCAGTATAGCCAAAAAAAATTTTTAATTTACAAATAAATAAGAAAGTTTTAAAAGAGATACATGCCAGAAAATAATTACGTTTATAACAGTAATTGAAATGATCGAAGTTACTGAAATTGTCGTTGATAGAGGTAAAAATTGTTTTTTTACAGGTTTCTCTTCTAGGACAGTCTTTTTTTTTTTCTAATTTATTTTATTGAAATAGTTGATTTACAGTGTTGTATAAATTTCTGCTCTCCAGCAAAGTGTCTCAGTTATATGCATATATCCATTCTTTTTCATATTCTTTTCCAATATGGTTTGTCACAGGATGTTGAATATCGTTGCCTGTGTTAGAGTAGGAGCTTGTTGTTTATCCATTCCGTATGCGATAGTTTGCGTCTGCTGATCTCAAACCACCAGTCCTTCCCACCCCCACCCCTCTTCTCCTTTGGCAACCAGAAGTCTGTTCTCTATGTAGGGTAGTCTTTCTTTGTCCTAAAAACTTATACACCGCTTGTGTGCCTCTTGTTCTGTTCAGGCTCATAAATCTACAGTGTGGCAGGTCCGACACCTGCCACAGAACCGAGAGGTCTTCCTGACAGCGGGAGGCGCCGGCAGCCTGCACCTCTGGAAGTAGTAAGTCTCTCCCAGTGCACAGTGCTCCGTTTTAGGTTACTTGTGGGTGTAAAGTAGGATTCAATTAAACTCTCTGTTTTTCCTTCTTTAACTTAGTTCATTTTGATATGATTTTAAATTTCATGGTATTACATAAGAACTACTTTCTAAGCTTTTTTTATTTTTTACTAATATACTTATTTATATTTTATAAATATCAACATAAACCTTTTAATACAACAAATATTTTTTTTAGTGGTATGTTCCATACATTAGAGTAGCTCATGAACACTTCATTTCATAAATTTGAAATTGTGGTTTTTGCTAGTTGTTGTTTTGTTTTGTTTTTTTTTTAGTAGGAAGACTTTGACTGAAGGTTTTTGTGAAATATTATTCAGTCATCAGAACAGTACCTCTGGAGGAAAGGAAAGGGGCTGAAATTCTTAGTTTTAGATCCTGGTAATTGACTTGCCCAAGTGTAGGTGACGTCACTATGATAGGACAGAAACAGAGCTTGAAGGTGCTGACCGACCTCCAGGAAAAACCTTGTCATTGTGTTTGCACGTCTGCTCTCACTATATATTTGCCTTTCCAAGTGGGCTTTCCCCTTTCCTGTAGATTCTCCTTTTCCACATGGAGAAGACCCTTTAACATTTCTTTTAGGGTAGGTTTAGTATTGATGAGTGCTTTTAGTTTCTGCTTGTCTGAGAAGTTGTTTTATGTCTCCTTCTATTCTAAATGATAATCTTTCCAGGCAACACATCCTGGGTTGCAGATTTTTCCCTTTCAGGACTCTGAGTGTATTGTGCTACTCCCTTCCGCCTGCAAAGTTTCTGCAGAAAAATGAGCTAATAGCCTTCTGGAGATTCCTTCGTATGTGACTTTCTGTTTTTCTCTTACTCCCTTTAAAATATTTGTATACTTAATGTCATCCCAGAGATCTCTTAAACTGTTTTCACTTTTTAAAATTTTTATTTCTTTTTGCTCCTCTGATTGGGTGACTTTCATTATCCTGTTTTCCAGGTCATTTATATATTCTTCTGTATCACTATCTGTTGTTTGTTCCTTTTAGTATATATATTTTTTTCACCTATTGAGTTCTTAGTGGTCTTTATATATTTTCTAGTTCTTTGTTAAAATTTTCAATGTGTACATGTGGATTCTCCCCTAATTCAGTTAACATTTTTCTTACCAGTGCTTTAAATTCTTTATCTGGTAAATTGTTTATTTCTGTTTCATTATTCTTTTTCAGAGATTTTCTCTGGCTCTTTCAACTGCGTGCAGTTTTGTTTTGTTTAACTTTCTCTGCCTCTGCACCTATGTAAGTCTTTAAGGGGGTTCTTATGTGGGAGACTGCGTGTGCCCAGTGCCTTTGGTGAGAGAGCAGGGTCTGGCGTGGACACAGGTTGCATCTTTCCTCCGGGTAGCTGGCAGCCATCACTCTGGTAGGGAGTGTGGCTGGAGATGGAGGGGCTCGAGCTGGAGCCAGGGATTGGTGGGACCTTCCCTCTGTTCAGTGGCCATTATTGCCCTTTTAGGGTAGGGGTCTGATCCCAAGGTGCTGAACAGAAGCCAGGGAGGTGGGCCCAGCCTACAGCCTTCCCGTGAGTCTCAGTAACCCTCCAAGCAGCCAAGGGGATTTGTCTCCCCAGCATAGGACCTGGAGGCACCCGCTCTGTGGCTCTCATCACCTCCTCCCCAGGATGGTGTCTGCCTATGTATCTTCCCTTTTCCTCTGAGTCCCTTCCCAGGGGCCCAGATCCTGACCTGATCACTTTTCTTTTCTTCCCTTCCCAATTCCATGTGTTTCTCCTCACAGCCTTGGTTGTATAGAAATCCTTGTGCCAATTTCCAGTTAGTTTTAAGTGAGAATTTTCCTGTTTTTGATGTGTTTGTGGGGAGAGGTGAGCTCCACGTCCTATTCTCAGCCATCTTGATCAGTTTCCACTGTAAAACTTGAATAGGTGTTATGGGGTATTTAGAAAAAAAAATATATTATCTTTTAAATACTAAACAATTGCAGCCTTTGCCAAGAGACATGGAAAATGTTCTGTAATCTGTCTGTTCATCTGAATGTTGTATTCTTTGTAAAAATCAAAAGGGGGCGTAGGGTCTGAGAGGAAGAAAGGATAGGTGGTTATCTGCTTATCATTTCTTTGTTTCTGTTCTGCTTCTGAGTTGCTTCATGCCTCTTAAAGTCTTGGCCTTTATTACTACTTTTGAAATAAAGGTAGTCATAGTTGATACCTAACAGGCTTTAAAAGACCTTTGGAGGAATACCCCTGTGTTTCACTAGGAACACATCTCCATGGGGGACAGGTGTTTCATTTTTCACTTTCTCAAATCTAGACCAAATCGTATTTATGAGTTGTTAACCTTCATCTCTTTTTATGTTATAATTTTATACTCTTAGCTGTTATAAGATCAAACGTTCTAGAACTCACTGTTTTCTTTTTTGAGGGAATGATGTCCAGATCTAAAATCTCCTCCCAGTAGTACTTTGCCTTAGAAATGGTACATAGAAGGTCCTTCAGCTTGGAGGAGCTCTGGGCTTAGAAACCAGCATCAGCTTCCCTTTCTGGAAGTGTTAAGATGAGGTTCTGCAAATGTTACTTGTAAGGCAAAAGGTTACTTGTGGCATCTAACAATCCACATCTAGAGAATTATAGTAAAAGATGATTAAGAGCACCAGGTCAATATATTAAAGATGCTATATCAATCTAGAACTTTCATAGTAAAAATAAAAAATACTTATGCTGAACAGAAATGATGTTTCAACATTTTTTGTAGAAATAGTGGCTTTTTATGAGATTTGTGGGGTTTGGGCTTGAGGTTGAAATACTGTCTCCTTATTGCGATACAACTCAACATTAGAAAAATGCCTTGTGTTAGACAGTCAGTCGTGTCTGACTCTTTGCAACCCCGTGGACGATAGACCTCCAGGCTCCTCCTGTCCATGGAATTCTACAGGCAAGAATACTGGAGTGTGTATTCACTTCCTTCTCCAAGAAAGATGCCTTAGTATTTATTTATCAGTTCCAGTAGTCAAGTGAGAAATAAAAATAGCTGTTGGAGCACATGTGTAAGAATAAAATGACAAATACTAAGGTTTATCTCCTCTTACACTTTGATCTTATTTTCAGTGAATACCCGATTCAGCGATCAAAGAAAGATTCCGAGGGTGTGGAGATGGGAGTTGCAGGTTCCGTCAGCCTTCTGCAGAATGTTACGTTGTCTACTCAGCCCATTTCAAGCTTGGACTGGAGTCCAGATAAGAGGGGTCTTTGCATCTGTAGTTCATTTGACCAAATGGTGAGAGTACTGATCGTTACAAAACTCCACAAAATTTGATCTTCGGACTTGAAACCCTCCAAAGCAAATACTCAGAGAATGTAGAATACGTTCTGGGATCCTCTGACCCTCACTGAACAAAGTGCGATTTGACTGATGAGAAAAGGCCCCAGATGCAAACCTCTGGGCCAGCCTCTCTCTGGCTATGAAAGGTCACGCGGCCTGGCCAGCGTCCTGACTGGGTGGTGGTTTGCTGTTGCACGTGGGGCACCAAGGTCTCCAGAGCCAATTCTGTTCCTCTCCCCTCCATTTCTAATAAAAGGTTGAAACTTTTATATAATTAATTATTTTAAATTTGTTCTATGTCCTGAGAGTTTCATATTCTGTAATTACACTTGTATTGCATTTTAGTCTTTACAGGTTTGTAGTAGTGATTTAATTTGTTTTAAAATAGTTTACCTTGGTAAGACTATTGTGAATTAACCTTCATAAATAAATACATTTTGAGATATTTCAGTGTCAATAAATCTCCATAAAGAACATTACTCTCTAAAATACCAAAGTGACATGTCATCAGCTTTCAGCTGTTTAACTCAGAATGAAATGCTGTGATTGACAAAGACTTTTCTTTTTAACATTTTTTTAATCTTAAAAAACAAGTTGAATACTGGAGACTTTTCAGCTGCTGACTGTGATGATGTTGAGATGTGTAAGACTGTGGGGCTTTTGTAGTCTTGTTTTTTGTCAAACTTTTTAATATATTTTGTGAATAAATCTTGTTTTTGAAGTCTGTAGAAGTTTTGATTCTTTTAACGGGAATAATGAAACCAACGTCATCCCTTCTTTTGCTTTGTAAATGCTTATTAATAAGTGTCTCTTACGTTACTTTGTTTCCCCAGTGCCCGTGTCTGCAACTAAGCTCAGAGACATTGAATTTATCACCCTTTCAGTAACCACTCCCCCTTCTTCAAGAGACAAAACCACCTAAAACACTCATAAAATTCTTGTGATTTCAGGGGTTTTTAGAAAGTTACTTGTTTGAATAATATTAAATTCAGAAAATTAAACTTTAAAAAATTCCCTAAATGTTTATAGAACCAAGCTATGGACATAATTATTAAAGCAAAAATTAAATTGAACTTTAAAAAAGCCTATCTTTGATGTGTTTTGTTTTTGTTTTTAATTTTCAAAGAAATGAAAAAATTTTGAAATTCCTTAGAACACTTATATTTGGTGGTATAATTCAACTCATTCAAGAATGATAAAACATTTTTTAAGATTTTACTTATTCACTTTTGACGATGCTCGGCCTTTACTACTCACGGGCTTTTCTCTGGTGGCGAGCGAGGTTGGACATAATTATTAAAGCAAAAATTAAATTGAACTTTAAAAAGGCCTATCTTTGATGTGTTTTGTTTTTGTTTTTAATTTTCAAAGAAATGAAAAATTTTTGAAATTCCTTAGAACACTTATATTTGGTGGTATAATTCAACTTATTCAAGAATGATAAAACATTTTTTAAGATTTTACTTATTCACTTTTGACGATGCTCAGCCTTTACTGCTCACGGGCTTTTCTCTGGTGGCGAGCGAGGGCTGCTCTGCAGTTGCAGTGTGCGGGCTTCTCGTTGTGGTGACTTCTCTTGTTGCAGAGTATGAGCTCCAGGGCACGTGGGCTTCAGTAGTTCTGGTTCCTGGGCTCTAGAGCACAGGCTCAATAGTTGTGGCTCATGGGCTTGGTTGCTCCACGCCATGTGGGATCTTCCTGGACCAGGGATCAAACTCGTGTCTCCTGCACTGGCAGACGGATTCCTTACTACTGAGCCACCAAGGACGCCCTCACATGTCCTCGGTTGTGAGATTATCTTACACCACTGAGAAAGAAAAGCGTTGCCAATGAAGCTGATACAGTGCATTCTTACAGCTTAGTGTTTCTTTCATATTCACTGAATGCTTTTTCAAACTTACTTATAGTTTTTTTCATTATATGTCACTCTTGTATGTCCTTTAAAAGGAAAATATATTCAAAATAAGTTTGGTGTGATATTCCTCAGATTTCT
Organism: Cephalophus harveyi; assembly: GCA_006410635.1. Classification (NCBI taxonomy): domain Eukaryota; kingdom Metazoa; phylum Chordata; class Mammalia; order Artiodactyla; family Bovidae; genus Cephalophus; species Cephalophus harveyi. The sequence goes on along the minus strand of SJYT01021910.1, from coordinate 490 downwards.
TCCTATTCAGAGTCTGATCCTTCTGAGTCGCTGTTTGAATTGAGTCACTACCATTCTTTTTCTCCTTACAATATTGTCCTTTGTAAGGATACCGTCATGAACATCGTTGATGATGCAACGTTTCTTTAAAACATGCTCTCTACTGTCTTCAAGGTTTTCCTTCAGTTAAGAAGAGGTGGCAAGAATACATGGAAGAACTGTACAAAAAAGATCTTCACGACCCAGATAATCATGATGATGTGATCACTCATCTAGAGCCAGACATCTTGGAATGTGAAGTCAAGTGGGCCTTAGAAAGCATCACTACGAACAAAGCTAGTGGAGGTGATGGAATTCCACTTGAGCTGTTTCAAATCCTGAAAGATGATGCTGTGAAAGTGCTGCACTCAATCTGCCAGCAAATTTGGAAAACTCAGCAGTGGCCACAGGACTGGAAAAGGTCAGTTTTCATTCCAATTCCAAAGAAAGGCAATGCAAAAGAATGCTCCAA
>SJYT01021902.1:84047-176378 GCA_006410635.1 Cephalophus harveyi | reverse complement strand
TGACATCTAGTGTTTGAGGCCGTGGGGTCTCACAGCCTCTTTCCTGGCTCCCATCTGACTTCTGAGCAGCATACTTCAAATTGAAGGCAATTCTGTGAGCTCCCACCCAGAATATTCACTAGATTCTTTTTCTGCTATTACTAAGAATCTGGCTGAATCACACATTAACTGAGAAAGCATACGAGAAAGCACTTTGTAAAGAACCAGGAAAGTGTTAGCTATCAGTATTTGAGGCCTCCTGGCAGAAAGTGCTCTCAGACACCTGTCTGTCACTTGGCCTTGGGATCTCCCACACAACTCTCCCTGGCCCTTGGAGTCTGCTGGTTCAGACCTCCAAGACCTGCTTGCCTGCAGCCCACATTGCCCCAGCAGACCAGGTAATTCCAAAAAGGAAGATGTTCCCTCAACCTTATCTTTCTTTTCAGAGAGTCAATGCTGGAGAAGACACTTGAGAGTCCCTTGGAATGCAAGGAAAGCAAACCAGTCAATCCTAAAGGAAATCAACCCTGGATATTCATTGGAAGGACTGATGCTGAAGCTCTAATACTTTGGAAAAGACCTATTCATTGTAAAAGACCCTGATGCTGGTAAAGACTGAGGGCCGAAGGAGAAGGGGGAGACAGAGGATGAGATGGCTGGATGGAATCACTGACTCAATGGACATGAGTTTGAGCAAACTTTGGGAAATAGTGAAGGACAGGGAAGCCTGGTGTGCTGCAGTCCTTGGGGTTGCAAAGAGTCAGACACGACTTAGTGACTGAACAAGGATGTGAGATTGGAAAGACACAGGAGCAGGAGGGGTGAAATGGGGTTCACACTATTTCATAGCCACCATTATTAGTAATAAACAGGATGTGATTGCTGTCGGGACCCAGCTTACAGTGAGCTCTGGAACACATCTGCCTATCTCATCCTAAAATCTGGGAAAGAGGGAGTGACAGGGATTAAGGTACTCACCCACACAGAGAGGGTGAGCGACTTGCCAAGGTCACACTGTGCAGAACCAGAGTTGGGACCAAGTCTGCAGTCTCCAGTCCACCCTCAGTCCAGGGACCTTGACACAGGTTGTCCCTGGTGGCAAAGCTTTAGCTGGTGTCAAAGCTTTAGCTCATGGTGCATTTCCACCTGCAAAGCACTTGCCATCTTAACCAAGCCAGGTTCTCCGAGGCTGTGCCATTCAGTCCAGGGCCTTTGAGTCCAGAAGGTTTGTGATGGAGGGAGGGGGATCCGGCAACTCCCAGCACTTTAACCTAGAGACTTATTGCCACCCATGTAGGACATGATGCCCATGGAGAGTTACTCCAAGCAGCTGTTTGTAGCAGCAGGAAACATAGGGAACAGCCCCTGCAACCATTGACTGGGCACTGGGTGGTGCCCTGCAGTATTTCCTCATGGGGGATACTTCTGCCATACTTCTCGTAATTAAAAAATTACGAGCCGGCTCTGTTCATATGACTGCTACTGAGAGATCCCCAGAATGTACTGCAAGGTTTTTTGTAACAGCAAGTTACAAAAGCTGGTACAGTAGCTATCACTTAAGCAGTAAATGGAAGAAGAAAATCTGATTATTTATGCATCTCTGGAGAATACATGAGACTGAAACATCAGTGACTTGTGGAAAGGTGAGTGGTGGGGAGACAGTAGTGGGAGGGAGAATCTTCACAGAATATCCTTTTGTTCCTTTGGAAGCCGAAACAATGAGACTGTATTATCTATTCAAAAAAGGATAAGTGCATGTGACAGTTTTTTGTTGTTGTTGCTTATTTTTTTTTTTTAAGGAAAAGAACTAAAAGGTGGGGATTTCAGATGATCAGGTTCCAGTTTCATTATCAGAGGGAGAGGTTTAGGAAACTGAGGACAGGCTGGGGTGCCTCTCTGCTGTTTGCACGGTTGCACAGACATGGCTGCTGCCCTGTGCCAAGCAGGATCACCAGGAAGACACCTCGTCGGAAAGCATCTCCCTGAGAGAAATCACCACAGGGGCTACGTCTTCTCTGGTTAAGGTGTTGCCTTGTCCCAAGCTCCATTTTCAAAATACATACCACTTGACTGTGGGATCCAGGGGCATCCCCACACACTGTCCTAAGAGTCACTTGTTAAACCCTTTCGCCTGGACAGGAACAGGAAGAGCCTAGGTGATTTGCTAGTTTCTGCAGTGGGTTGAATCGCATCTCCCCGCCCCTTCAAAGATCTGTCCACCTGGGACCTCAGATCTTCTGAAATGACCTCATTTCAAAGAGGGTGGGACTTCCCTGGTGGTCTGGTGGGTAGGACTATTCACACCCAGTGCAGGGGGTCCAGGTTTAATCCCTGGTTGGGACACTAGAGCCCGTATGCCACGACTAAGGCCCAGCAGAGCCAAGTAAATTTTTTTTTTTTTTTAAAGAGGGTCTTTGCAATGTAATTTAGGTAAAAATAGAAAGATGTGATCATCCTGGAATAGGATGGGCACTAAACCCAATTATGAGTGTCCTTGTAAGAGACAGAACAGAGGACCCAGAGACAAAGGGGGAAAGCTGTGAGAATGGAGGTAGAGAGTGGTACATCTACAAACCAGGAAACATCAGGGCTTGGGGACCCCACTGGGACCTCAAGGTGGGCACAGAGCCGGTTCTCCCACAGAGGCCCTGGAAGGGACTCACCTAAGCAGACCCAGATTCTGAACTTCTGACCCCGAGAACTGCGAGGAAGTAAATTTCGCTTATAAGCCCCCAAACTTGTGGTATTTTGTTATGGCAGCCCTCAAAAATCCAAACAGCCTGAGAGCTTTGTTGATGAGAAGGGGGCTCAGGGCACCGAGGGTGACCTCAAGGACTTTGCAAATTAAGGGTTGGCCCTACTGCTGTGTGACCCTGGGAGAGAACAAGGTGGCCTGTTCGAAGACAAACATCCAGGAAGGCTGGGCCCCCTTCTGGTCTGGGGCACCTCGTTTCCAGTTCCCTGGGGTGGAAGCGTTCCCTGCAGTGGGCGTTCTTCTCTAATGGGGAAGGTGTGCCTGCCTGTCGCTAGGAAACAGGGAGCTGGGCCTGTGGGCTCCCAGCCTGGAGCACAGGCAGATGGTGACAAGATTAAATAGTGCCTTTCATTTCAACATAGGAAATGTTTTCAATTCTCGTCTCTTCATGTCTCTAAAAAAAGGCAAGTGGCGGAAACGTCCCGCTGGAAATTTATTAACAAAAGCCCAGGCAGCCCAAAAAAAACAGACATTTTTTTTCCCCCACGTGTCTCCCCAACCAGCCTGCAGGCACTCTGAGAGTGAGGTTTCTGCCCTCCCACCATGACCTGCCAGGCACCATGCTGAACGTCATTCAATCTTCCCAGTAGCTGGAAGAGGTAGGTTCTATTGCTATCCCACTTCTCAGATGAGAAGATTGAGTCTATGGAATGACAGTAACTGGGGGTAAATCTGGATACTTAATACATGATATCTCTATTTTTCATTATATGCCCCTTTGTGATGATGTTTATGAAAGTACTTGGAAATGACAATGCAAGTCCAGAAACCACATTATTTCTAACACGATGAGGATAAGTAACCACAGGTCTGTGCATATGATAAACACAGCAAAGAGGAAAACAACTGTGTTTTCTCTGCAAATTTATCTGTGGGCAAGGAACTTAGTAGACCAGGAGAGATTAGACAGACACAGAGGTTAAGACATTTAAATTCAGAGTCTGCTGGCTGGGTCAGCATCTCCTCTGCTCTGGTCACTTCAGGTATAGCTTCAGGCTCCACAAGACCCAGTCTCCCACATCACTCAGCCTTTTGCAGTAACTGGTGGTGGCTGCCAATGCTTCCCCGGCACAGTCTCCTGACTGCTGTGGGCTTGTACTGGGGTAAAGGAAAATGGGGAGACTGCAGGTTCCCTAGGACCATAGAGTCACATGCCCAGACTACAGATGGGTAACTGGGAGAAGAACGGGGCACAAAGAAAGGACAAGAGAGGTGTTGGGTTTTAGATCCATCAGGCTAGAAAGGATAGAGGGATGGGTTGCTGGACAGGCATGGCCCCAAATAGTCCCTATTCTTTTTCCAACTTTTACCTCTTTCTGATCGAAAATAAACAGTGCTCCCCAGGTGAATCATTCCTACAATACTAATCCCTTCTTGTCTACAGCTTCTATCAAAGTAGTTTCATCCATCATATCACATGATGTAAATCTCAATGCTGGGGGGTGGGTGGAGCAGGTACTAACATGGCCCCCCACATTGTGCACAGGACAAATTGGGGTGCAGACCTCATCCTCCATTTCCCAGGCTTTCTGCAGTGTTGGTTCTTTCTTTGTAATAATCCCTAAAGCTCTAGGATGTTCCTGGTGGTCCAGTGGCTAAGACTTGGCACTCCCCAGTGCAGGTTGAGTGGGAGTGCAGAGGGCCCAAGTTCAACCCCTGGTCAGGGAACTAGATCCCACATACCACAACTAAAGATCTCACATACCAGCTAAAGATTTCGCATGTAGCAACAAAGGCTTAAGATACTGCGTGCTGCAGCTACGACCCAACACAGCCAAATAAATGTTTTTTAAAAACCCAAATAAGTCTGCCTCCTTTCCTTCTCCTAATGCCAATATCTTAATTCTGGTTCTCACCAGGCCACGGCTCATGTATCTGCCTTAGCCTCACCCCAGACCAAGCCATCCAACATGCTGCCCCCTGATGATGCTTCCTGAAGCTGTGTGTCAGCACAGCCAGTCGTCACAGCATGCTACAGTGTTTCTTATCATCGACCTTCCAAAGCCGCTCTAACTTGACGTCACCCGCCTACTTTATCTTATTACCTCTACCTCACCAAGCACTGTCCTAACAATGCTGTCCATCCCCTGCCTCAGTGCCTTTGCTCATACTCTGCTCCCACTTGGCCTGCCTTCTCTCCACTCATGGAGGGCTCTCCAGTGGCTAGTCATTCTTCAGGGTACAGGGCAAATCAACCTCATTCATCAAATCAATCCTAATGATTCCAGAGACTGTTCCCTTTTCTGAATTCACACTTATATGCAGGGACCACGTGGTAGCTGGCCTCTACAATGGGCCCCGGTGATCCTCACTTCCTGTGTCGTCTTCTCCCTTCATGAGTAGAGCTGAACTCTGTAGCCTATTGGATGTGGCAGAAACATCAGTGTGAATTCCAAGGCTAGGTCATAAAAGACAGTGTGACTTCTGGTTTGTACTCTCCTAGATCGCCTGTGCAGGCCTGCTAAGTCGCTTCAGTTGTGTCCTACTCTTTGAGACCCTCTGGACTGTAGTCCACCAGGCTCCTCTGTTCATGGGGTTCTCCAGGCAAGAATATTGGAGTGCGTTGCCATGCCCTTGTCCAGGGGATCTTCCAGACCCAGGGATCAAACCCGTGCCTCTTATATTTCCTGCGTAAGAAGGCAGATTCTTTACCACTGGTGCCCCCTGGGAAATCCCTTAGATTGCCTATTCTGGAGGAATTCAGCCGCCATGTCAAGGTCAGGATGATGCTCAAGCAGCGCTATGAAAAGGCTCCTGTGATGATGAGCTGATGACCAGCTCATCATTTGTTACTAGGCAACAACAAATACTAATGGCAGGCTTGTGAGTGAGCCATCTTGGAAGTGGATCTTCCTGTCCCAGTCAAGCCTTCAGGTAACTGAGGCCTCGATAACCAAGGCCTCAGCCAACATGTTGACTAAAACTTCATGAGAGGCAGAACCACCCAACTACACTGTTGCAGAATACCTGACCCACTGCAACAGTGTGAGACTGTACATGTTTATTGTTTCAAGCTGCTAAGTTTTGGAGTAATTCATTAGTCATTAGTCAATAACAAATATACATGTCTTGTTCGTGAAGTATCTTCTCAAGCCTGTCAAAGCACAGGGACCACAATTTCCTCCTTTTCCGTGCAGTTCCCATGACTCCTGCCACCAAGATGGACACTTTGGAACAAACACAGCATGAGGATGCGCTTGCTCATTCATTCATTCAACAAATATTTATTGAGTACCAATATGCTAGGTACTGTGTGTGCCCAAAGTGACAAAACAGATCAGCTTTCTGCCTGGAGGAGCTTAAGATTTAGTTATTAAATAATCACAAGAAAATGAAATGTATAATTATTATGTACATACTATGAATACAAAGTAAAGGTAAAATGGACAGGGGACCGCATTTACATTAAGGGTAGGAAGTAGCCAAGGAAGGCATCTCTGTGGAAGGAATATTTAAGTAGAAGCCTAAAGGATGACTAGCAATCATTCAGGCAACAGGACAGGAAGTGGGGAAAGGCATTCCAGGTGTGTGCCTGTCCTCAGGCCAACAAACTTTGGGGCAGGGGTGTCTGCGTGAAGCAAGGTTGGTGAGGAAGCCTGGGGCCAGTCATCAGGAGTTCTGTAAATCATGTTAGGATTTTATTTTAAATAAGCCCCTTGGGAAGTCACTGTATTGTACTTGGTCCTTCAGTCCTGTCCCAACTCTGTGACCCCATGGACTGTAGCCCACCAGGCTCCTCTGTCCATGGGAACACTCCAGGCAAGAACACTGGAGTGGATTATCATGCCCTCCTCCTGGGGATCTTCCCAACCCAGGGACTGAATCCAGGCCTCCTGCGTTGGAGGCAGATTCTTTACTGTTTGAGCCACCAGGGAAGCCCTGGGAAGTCACTTGCGAGGCTATAAGCAGGGGATCCCTGTCCCTGGTGGGAGTTAGGATAATGCTTTAGAGATGGTTTAGAATGGTGCTGTCACAACAATGGTCAGTGGCTCCTGCCATCACCCTGGGGGAAGATGATCATGGCTTTGGCTATTGCAGCAACATGGATGGGCCTAGAGAGTGTCATACTGAGTGAAGTAAGTCAGACAGAGAAGGAGAAATATCATATGACATCCTTAATATGTGGAATCTAAAAAGAAATGACACAAATGAACTTACCTACAAAACAGAGAGACCACTGACTTAGAAAACGAACTCACGGTTGCTGGAGGGAAGGAAGAGTTAAGGACTTTGCAAAGGTCATGTACACATTGCTGTATTTAAAACAGAAAACCAACAAAAACCTATTGTATAGCACGTGGAACTCTGCTCAATGTCATGTGCCAGCCTGGATGGGAGGGGGGTTTGGGGGAGAATGGATACATATATATGTATGGCTGAGTCCCTTCCCTGTTCACCTGAAACTATCAAAACATTTTTAATCGGCTATCAGTTCAGTTCAGTCGCTCAGTTGTGTCCGACTCTTTATGACCCCATGAATGGCAGCACCCCAGGCCTCCCTGTCCATCACCAACTCTCAGAGTTCACTCAAACTCACGTCCATCGAATCGGTGATGCCATCCAGTCATCTCATCCTCTGTCGTCCCCTTCTCCTTCTATACCCCAGTACAAAATGTTTTTGGTGTTTAAAATTGTTAAAAAGTAGAATGGATAGGAACTGGAGGTGGATGGGGGTAAGGGGAAAGAGGCAGGTGTTAAGACTTACTGGTTGATTGGCTAATGATGCAGAACCCCTCAAATGACATTCCTCAGAGTCTGCGATGGCCTGAGCCCCTCCTACCTGGAGTAAAATGGGACCCCCTTCCCTGGGCCATGATCCCACCTTCACTTCCCAGCAGCTGTTGCCAGGCCCAGGTAGCCCTGTTAGATGTGCCTGGAGGCTATGCCAGATCTGTGTGCCTCACAAGGCAAGTAACAACATCCATTTTTGTTCATTGCTGTATGGCCAGGGCTTAGCCCAGCATCTGGGGCCCAGTGGGTGCTTCATTAACATTAGATGGATGAATGTACACTGAATAAATGAGTCCATGTCGCCCCTCCACCCCCACCTTCCTTTCTATCCAGCCCTGAAGAGCTTCTGCCAGTGCCTAAGCCCTGAGCCCTGCAGGCTGGCTTGGGGTAGGTGGGAGAATTCGGGAGCCAGTAAGGGCACAAGCCCCAGTCTGTTGGGCTTACCTGCTGCCCTTCCTGTCCTGGACATCTTCCCTGGGTCCCGGCTCTGGCCCCAGTTCTTTGCCATGAACCTCACAGCGTCCTGTTTCCTGTCCCGAGAACTGCTTCTCACTGGTTCAGCTCAGCTCTTTGCCAAACAGGAAGCATGTGCTCTCAAGCTCTGGTATATACCTTACTGTGTATCAGAATCACCTGGGAGCTGGTTCTAAGTACAGCTTCCTGGGGCCCTGCCTAGATAACCTGATCCAGTATGTCCTGAGGCCCAGGAAGCTGCATTTTAAACAACAGCTCCAAATGCTGTAGGTGGTTCCTAGATGACCTTGTGAGGAACTTGCTGTAGAGTGTTGGGGCCTGGGTGATGCCTGGATCAGCTGGGATCAGCTGGGACAGCTAGGCAACCTCAGAGACACGGCAGCAGGTGGGGTGGGAATCAGGCTTTGCTCAAATGTCAAGTCCTCATAGTCATTAGAGGACACACCTGGGCCAGGCCCTGGGCAAGTTGACCTTAGGGGATCTCCCACATCATAGCAAACATCACAAGGCACCCAAACTCCATGCTAAATCTCTCTTTGCTCTAGAAAATTTGAAAGGACTTTTATACTTCTTAGCTTTTTAAAATAAACTGTCCTTGTTGTTCTTACTTTTTTGGGGTTTGTTTTGCCATGCTGGATCTTAGTGTCCTGACTAGGGGTTGCACTGGAACCCCTGCACTGGAAGCACAGAGTCCCAACCACTGGGAACTCCCCACTATTGTTCTCTCTTGTGGCTCAGTGGTAAAGAACTCACCTGCCAAGCAGGGGACACGGGTTCTGTCCCTGGGTTGGGAATATACCCTGGAGAAGAAAACAGTAACCCACTCCAGTGATCTTGTCTGGAGAATTCCATGAGCAGAGGAGCCTGGCGGGCTACAGTCCATGGGGTCTCACAGAGTCAGACATGACTTAGGGACGAACAACAAAGAGTTAAACTGTAGGTGACCACTGACATTTTCTGGGCATTTAATTAACATTTACTGATTTCAAATTAGAAACTTCTGTCTCTTGGAACCAATACATTCTAAACTCAGATTTCAGATATTTTCTACAAGCCCTTAAAAAGCCAGCAGGCCCCGGGCACAGTGCCCATAAAGAGGCACTGCGCCACCTAAGGCAGGTTTTTCCAAAGCCATGTGGGGCTGGGCAGGAGGCCTGGGTTGGCACAGGCGTGGGGAGCCTCCGTGTTGCCACACAAGCCCCCGGGAGCCATCCTGGCACAGCTGGGGTGGTGAGCACAGTAATGCTGCGCTCAGCATGGCCCATGTCCATCTGCCACCTGGGCACTAAATATAGCCCATACACAGAGCCCTCTCTGCCTGGAACCTGCAGAGTAGACTTAATTGGCTAGAACTGTCACGGACAGAAGCTCTGTTAAAAAGAATGGAAAACAGACTTTGCCCCACAATTCTGGGATGCGGCGGTTCATAATTAGACAAAGGATTTTTCCTGCCAACACAACACAACATTGCTGGATCTGGTCCCTGATAAATCCTTCAGCTTGATCATCTCAGGTGTTGAGGTCAAGCCCATGCAGGTGTCCAGGGAATACTTGCTTTTCCTAGGGAACCGACAAAGTAGGATGTTTTCCCCCGGTGTTCTTATGCTTAGTGTTATGGCCCGAGTGAGTGTGTCCCCTAAAATTTGTATGTTGAAACTCCAATTCGCAGGCTTTCTTTGGAGGTAGGGCCTCTAAGGAAGTGATTAAGGTTAAATGAGGACAAGGACTTCCCTGGTGGTCCAGTTGTTAAGACTGTGTGCTTCCACTGCAGGGAGCATTTTGAACCCTGGGTGGGGAACTAAAGAACTCAGGTGTCCTTCTGATGAGGAAAGCAATCTTATTGAATCAGGACCCCACCCTGTGTCCTCCCTTAACCTTTTTTTTCTTTATTTTGGCCTCACCCTTGAGGTATGAGAGAATTTAGTTCCCCAGTTCAGTTCATTCAGCCGCTTAGTCGTGTCCAACTCCGCGACCCCATGGACTGGCTGCAGGGCTGCAGGCTCATAACTTAGCTTTGAACTCAGCTGAACTGGGGGTGTGATGGGGAAGTCTTTAAATAGCCTTTAACTGATACAGGGTTTCAGTTTTTTCCAAAGGAGGAGTGGAGGTGTTCAGTCATTGACTAAGCTAAAGCCTTTGACTGTGTGGGTCAAACAAATTGGAAAATTCTTAAAGAGATGGGAGTTCCAGACCATCTTACCTCTCGCCTGAGAAACTTGCATGCAGGTTAGAACTAGACGTGAAACAATGGACTGGTTCAAAACTGGGAAAGAAGTACGTCAACGCTGTGTGTTGTCACCCTGCTTAGAGTTCCTTGGTGGCTCAGGAAGAATCTTCCTGCCAATGCAGTGGATGCGGGTTCAATCCCTGGGTCGGGAAGACCCGTTGGAGAAGGAAATGGTAACCCACTCCAGTATTTTTGCCTGGAGAATCCCAGGGACAGAGGAACCTGGCGGGCTTCAGTCCATGGGGTTGCAAAGGAGTCAGACACGACGTAGCGATTAAACAACAACAAGGTGCAGAGTACAACATCCAGCGAAATGACAGGCTGGATGACTCACAAACTGAAATCAAGATTGCTGGAAGAAATATCAACCTCAGATATACAGACGATCTCTCTCTAAAGGCAGAAATCGAAGAAGAACAAAAGAGACTCTTGATGAGGGTGAAAGAGGAGAGTGAAAAAGTTGGCTTAAAACTAAACATTCAGAAAACTAAGATCATGGCACCTTGTTTCATCATTTATTGGTAAATAGATGGAGGAAAAGTGGAAATAGTGACATTTTATTTTTTGGGCTCCAAAATCACTGTGAACAGTGACTGCGGGCATGAAATTAAAAGACATTTGATCTTTAGAAGGGAAGCTATGACAGATCTAGACATATTAAAAAGCAGAGACATCACTTTGCCAACAAATGCCAAAGCTATGGCTTTTCCAGTAGTTATGTATGGACGTGAGAATTGGACCATAAAGAAGACTGAGTGCCGAAGGATTGATACTTTCAAACTATGGTGCTGGAGAAGACTCTTGAGAGTCCCTTGGACTGCAAGGAGATCACACCAGCCAATCCTAAAGGAAATCAAACCTGAATATTCACTGGAAGGAGTCATGCTGAAGCTGAAGCTCCAATACTTTGGTCACCTGATGAAAATAGCTTCAGTTCAGTTCAGCTCAGTTCAGTTGCTCAGTCATGTCCAACTCTTTGCGACCCCATAAATCCCAGTATACCAGGCCTCCCTGTCCATCACCAACTCCGGAGTTCTCTCAAACTCACATCCATTGAGTCAATGATGCCATCCAGCCATCTCATCTTCTGTCGTCCCCTTCTCCTCCTGCCCCCAATCCCTCCCAGCATCAGGGTCTTTTCCAATGAGTCAACTCTTCGCATGAGGTGGTGCCGGGGTCCAGCCCCCGCAGGATCCAGGGGAACCTGAAGGATAAACGGTGTCGGTGATTGATTTAGAAAGAGATAAGGAAAGAATGTTGTAGATAAAAAAATAGAGGAGAGAAAGAGACTGATATTTCTTGGTTTACACAGAAAGCTAATAAAGTCTCAGAAGCTCAGGCAGGAAAGTGAACGCAGGGAGCCTCTATGTTCCAAGAGACCAGCCTGAGAAAGAAAGTAAGAGAGAAAAAAAAGAAAAACATGGGGTGACCAAGCTTCTTTGAGCGAGGCCCAATAGCTTTATTTTTAAAAGGTACTTTTATATCTTGTCTTATACATAGAAGGAAATGAAAGATGCTAAGTCATACAGAGTCAGCCCAAACATTACATCTGTTTTGTCTTTATCAAAACCAGGATTTTTTCTGCAAACCTTTCCCATAAACAATATTGTGTACATTATCTTCTGGCCTTGGAGGGCTGTGAACATTTTATGACCCTCTTTTGAAAAAGGCTGTTCAACTAGAAAACTTATTTTCCCTTGAAATGTTTTTTCTTATATTTCTAATCTATTTTAGCCTCAGAAAGTATTAAACAAGTTACATTTCTCACGGAGCAAAGGTGCAGTGAGTTACAAGAAAGAACCAGTTAGCTCAAAGTTCTGATGTGGTTAAATTCAAGGTTACACTTGTTTTTCTTACTTTCCAATTGTGTTAACTAATGCACTCCCAGGTGCACAGTGGATAAGAGATACAGGAACTTAGCAACAAGCATTGGCCCAATAATGAAATCCTATACCAGCACTACTCTAATAACTTTTAACTCTTTGAAAGGCTCTATGTTTTAGGCTTCTCATGCCTCTCATAGTTGGGAGGCTGTAAATAATCATATGTGTAGCTACAAAAGTCTGGATATACCTGCCAAGCAAGCTAGAATGCTAACAGAGGGGTTTTGATTGGAAATATTCCTCTCATGTCCAGGAGACTTATTAGCTATGCTGCTGCTAAGTCGCTTCAGTCGTGTCCGACTCTGTGCGACCCCACAGATGGCAGCCCATTGGGCTCTGCCATCCCTGGGATTCTCCAGGCAAGAACACTGGAGTGGGTTGCCATTTCCTTCTCCAATGCATGAAAGTGAAAAGTGAAAGTGAAGCTGCTCAGTCGTGTCTGACTCAGCGACCCCATGGACTGCAGCCTATCAGGCTCCTCCGTCCATGGGAGTTTCCAGGCAAGAGTACTGGAGTGGGGTGCCATCGCCTTCTCCGTATTAGCTATAGCCCTAAGTTAATTTTCTCTAGAGAAAGGTGGTCAAGAATAGCCCCCTGTTAATGTCAGAGGAGTTAGTGAAAGTCATGAAATAGTAAAACAGACAGATTCTGGTTTGGGGGTAGATGCTTGAGAAAGCCTAGGGAGCCCCTTGAGTTTTGAAGCCTTGCTTAACAGTTCTCTTCCACATGACCTTGTCATGGGTGGGATCTCCCGTGGTGGCTCCCGGCAAGGTGGCCAAAGTACTGGAGTTTCAGCTTTAGCATCAGTCCTTCCAAAGAACACCCAGGGCTGATCTTCTTTAGAATGGACTAGTTGGAGCTCCTTGCAGTCCAAGGGACTCTCAGGTGTCTTCCCCAACACCACAGTTCAGAAGTGTCAATTCTTTGGTGGTCAGCTTTCTTTATAGTCCAACTCTCACATCCATACATGACTACTGGAAAAACCATACCCTTGACTAGACGGACCTTTGTTGGTAAAGTAATGTCTCTGCTTTTGACTATGCTATCTAGGTTGGTCATAACTCTCCTTCCAAGGAGTAAGTGTCTTTGAATTTCATGGCTGCAATCACCATCTGCAGTGATTTTGGAGCCCCCCCAAAATAAAGTCTGACAGTTTCCACTGTTTCCCCATCTATTTCCCATAAAGTGACGGGGCCAGATGCCATGATCTTAGTTTTCTGAATGTTGAGCTTTAAGCCAACTTTTTCACTCTCCTCTTTCACTTTCATCAAGAGGCTTTGTAGTTCCTCTTCACTTTCTGCCATAAGGGTGATTTCATCTGCATATCTGAGGTTATTGATCATTGGAAAAGACTCCCGATGCTGGGAAAGATTGAGGGCAGGAGGAGAAGGGGACGACAAAGGATGAGATGGTTGAATGGTATCATCAACTCAGTGGACTTGAATTTGAACAAACTCTGGAAGACAGTGAAGGACAAGGAAGCCTGGCATGCTACAGTCCATGGAGTTGCAAAGAGTAGGCCATGACTTAGCAACTAAAGAACAACAAGAAGTGTTTACAGTGCATATCTTGTCTTGTTGAAGAACTGATAACAGATTTAGCCTTGTGTCCTGAGTGACTGTTGGCTTGGTGCATTTAATCTATGTGCAGACTCTAATCAACTGCTTAATGGCTACTTGGAATACTGTGTTGAAAAGGATTTTAAGGCCTTCCTCTGGGAACCATGAAAAATAGATTCCTGATGGATTGGCAGTGTCTGCTAGGAGGATGGGATGGGAGTGACTACCTGGTATTTGTCGATACAACTCTAATACAAAAAGCAGTTACAACTGTTGCATAAAATAATCAACCAAGTGATTATATGTTTCTGCTTCTACTATTGTCATTTATTTATTTGTCATATATTGTCATCTATTTGTATAAACAAGATTTCCTAACTTTACTCGTAGAGAAAAAATGACCAAGAATAATTAGGGAAAAAAATGGAAAAGAAGAATAACTGGGGGGGTCAGTCCTACTAGATAAGTACCATAGTTCATTGATTCTGCTTCCTGTTGGTTGTTGTTTTTGCAATTTAAGATCTGCCACTGAGGTGGCAGTCAGGAGGTAATCGTCATCACCTGTCCATATACAAAAACACTGGCCAAGATTGTCAGCAACTTGGAAGAAACTCTTGGACACAATAGTGGGGTATTCTTTTAAGAAATGCTGCATCATCAAAGTGGGACCCTTGCAGGCACAGAGGACAAAATTGGTTGGAAAGACAAGGACATCAATGGTCAGAATCAAAATAAGAATGTAAAGACACTTTAGAACTACTTTAGTCAATTTTGCTCATTCAAATTTTCTTTCTTATATACGTCCAAGTGTGATATATGATGGGCTTCCCTAGTGGCTCAGACAGTAAAGAATCTGCCTGCACTGCAAGAGACCCAGATTTGATCCCTGGGTCAGGAAGACCCCTTGGAGAAGGGAATAGCTACCCACTCCAATATTCTTGCCTGGAAGATTCCATGGAAAGAAGAATGTGGCAGGGTTGCGAAGAGCTGGACACGACTGAGTGACTTAGCACGTGACATATGATAAACTGCTGTGTCCACATAAAGCTATGGAGGACTTAGTATAGGCCTCTTCTAGATGCAAAAGAGTGTCAGTAAAAGAAAATAATACACCTCTGCCCTCGTGGGGATTTTCATGCTAGCAAGATAGACAATAAACAGACATAAATAAATATGAAATATTTCAGGGTTGTAAATACACCACCTTTATGCAGAAAGCAAAGAAGAACTAAAGAACCTCTTGATGAAAGTGAAAGAGGAGAGTGAAAAAGTTGGCTTAAAACTCAACATTCAGAAAACTAAGATCATGGCATCCAGGCATCCAGTCCCATCACTTCATGGCAAATAGATGTGGAAACAATGGAAACAGTGACAGACTTTATTTTCTTGGGCTCCAAAATCACTGCAGATGGTGACTGCAGCCATGAAATCAAAAGACACTTGCTCCTTGAAAGAAAAGCTATGACCAACCTAGACAGCATATTAAAAAGCAGAGACATTACTTTGCTGACAAAGGTCTGTCTAGTAAAAGCTATCCAGTAGTCATGTATGGATTTGAGTTGGACTATAAAGAAAGCTGAGTGCCGAAGAATTAATGCTTTTAAACTGTGGTGTTGGAGAAGACTCTTGATAGTCCCTTGGACTGCAAGAAGATCAAGCCAGTCCATCCTAAAGGAAATCAGTCCTGAATATTCACAGGAAGGAGTGATGCTGAAGCTGAAACTCCAATACTTTGGCCACTTAATGTGAAGAACTGACTCATTGGAAAAGACCCTGATGCTGGGAAAGATTGAAGGCAGGAGGAGAAGGGGACAATAGACAATGCGATGGTTGGATGGCATCACTGACTTGACAGACATGAGTTTGAGCAAGCTCCAGGAGTTGGTGATGGACAGGGAAGCCTGGCATGCTGCAGTCCATAGGGTCACAAAGAGTTGGACATGACCGAGTAACTGAACTAACTGACTGACTGAAATACAGGGTAAGAAGACAGAAAGTTGGGGTAAAAGGTAGGTTTCTATTTTATACAAAGAAGTCCGGGAAGACCTTCCCAGGAGGTGGCATTTTAATAAATATACAGAGGAGGTGAAGGAGAGAGTCTCAGGTATACCTGGAGAAAGAGCATCATAAGTAGAAGAAACAGCATGTGCTAAGGTCCTGAGGCAGGAATCCTCTTGGTGTAATCAAGGAACAGAGGGGGATTAATGCTGCTGGAGCTCAGCAAGAAAGTGGGTGCATGGAAGAAAATGAAGTTCTGAGAGTTGGCTGGGGGCCAGGTTAGGTGGGTCTTGGGAACTTCTGTTGGGTTTTGGAAGTCATTGGAAAGTTATGAGCAGAGGAGGAGAGGATCTGACTACTTTTCAAAAGGATTTATTTGGCCACTGTGGGGAGAATCAGAGATGTCACAGAAAGACTGGTTAGGAAGCTACTGCTATAACCCAGGTGAGGGGTGATAGGGCAGTGGTGGAGGTGGTGAGAGCTGATTAGATTCTGCATGTTTGCAGGCAGAACTGACAGGACTTGATAGCGAGAATGGATGTACAGAAGGAGAGAGAAGTCAAGACTTGAAGATTTGGGGGACTTCCCTGGTGGTCCAGTGGCTAAGACTCCACACTCCCAATGCAAAGGGCCCATGTTTGACCCCTGGTAGGGGAACTAGATTTTACATGCCACAACCAAGAGTTTGCATGCCACAACTAAAGATACTGGATGCCTCAACGAAGGTCAAAGACTCCACATGCTGCAACTAGGACCTGGCACAGTCAAACAAACAAATATTTTCTAAAATACTTGAAGATTTTTGACTTGAGTTACGGAAACAATGGGGCTGTTGTTTCTTGACTGGGAAACTTCGTGGGAGAATCAGGTTCTGGGAAAGATAAGGAGTTCAGATTCAGAAATGTTAAATTTGAAATGCAGATTAATCCTCCAAAGGGGAGACTCAGAGGACAGCTGGCTACATGGGCTTGGAGTTCAGGGGAGAGGTCTGGGCCAGAGAAATAATGTCATATGCTATCAGTGCATGGCTCATACTTAAGGCCATGAAGCTGGATGACATCCGTTTGGCAGAGAGAGGGGAAAATGTACTAGCATAGCACAGCATGGGTGCAAAGAAACAGAGGAAGGGAGAGAAGGAAGAGCCAGAGACACAGATGAGAAACTGTGTCTCCAGAGAGAACCCAGAGATCCAAGGGCAGAACAGAAACCCCAGAAATAGATCCCAATACTTGGAGAAATTCCATGTACAGTAAAGGCAGCATCTCAAACCAGTGGGGCAAAGGAATTATTCAATAAATGGAGTTGGGAAAAACCATGAAGTTGGATGAGGATAAATATCAATTGTGTCTAATATCTAAATGTATAAATAAATAAAACTTAAAAACATACTACAAGAAACCATAGGGGAAAGATTTGTGAATAATCCTTTGTTGGTGTAAAACAAAACCAAAAAGCTCTAAAATAGTAGATCATAAATATGCCTACGTAATAATTAAAACTATACAAAAGCATCTTTAAAATTTACATTTGGGGTAATTTCCATCATCTTAGAGGTCCTAAAATAAAATCAATAACATAACTACAGGAATAAAAGAACAATAGCCAATAAAAACATGGGGAAAGATTGTACCCCAATCACTCAGGGAAAGAAAAACACAACTGGCTTCTGAGTCTCTCGAAAGATGCTCAGACTCATTCGCAATAAGAGAAATGCAGATTAAAAGTACATTAGAGGGACTTCCCTGGTGGTCAAGTGGCTAGGAGTCCCAAGTTCCATCCCTGGTCAGTTAACGATTAATAGATCCCACACGCCACAACTAAGAATTTGCATGCTGCAACTAGGACCCGGCACAGCCAAATAAATAAATAAAGGGTTTTTTTTTTTTTTTTTTTTAAGTACAAAAGCCATCAGATTTCATCAACTGAATTATTTTTAAAAAATTAAAATTTGATAAAACGCTGATGTGGGGACACCATTCCCTGTTGCGCTGTGTTGTGCTTAGTCGCTCAATCATGTCTGACCTTTTGTGACCCCATGGACTGTAGCCCACCAGGCTCCTCTGTCCATGGGGATTCTCCAGGCAAGAATACTGGAGTGGGTTGTCATACCCTCCTCCAGGGGATCTTCCCAACCCCGGAATCGAACTCAGGTCTCCTGCATTGCAGGTGGATTCTTTACTGTCTGAACCAACAGGGAAACCCATTCCCTGTGGTGGGAGTGTCTATAATTGATAAGGCCACCATGAAGGGGGATAGGAGTGATAGTCATTACAATTAGGAATGCATAGGCCCTTTGACATAGCGTTTCCCCTTTCCTATGCAGGAAATGACACAGATGCAGGGCTATTCATTGTATGAGAGCTTTAAAAAAAAAAATTTTTTTTTTGGCCATGCTGTGAGGCTTGCAGGGTCTTAGTTTTCCAACCAGGGACTGAACCTGAATCCTTGGCCCTGAAAGCATCAAGTCCTAACCACTGGACAGTCAGAGAATTCCCCATGAACACTTTTAAAAATAAATCCATTTTGCAAAATCTCAAAGAAAAGTTGCAAATATGGTTTGGAAATATTTTTTCCAGAATCATTTGAGAGTAAATTGCTGACTTCATGCCCCATCACTGGGTAAATACATTCAGTGTGTATTTCTTTCAAATAAGGACATTCCCCTTCACAAACCACAATATGGCTATCAACATCAGTAGATTAACAAATATAGAAAGAGAGAAAACGAACATTAACCCTGTGGTGTTGGTTTGCAATTGCAGGCATCCATGTGAACTCCCGATTTTTCAGTTCAGAGAGACAGAAATAAATGTAGACATATGTGGGTGTGTGCTGCAGCCAGCATAACAGGTAGGGATTGAAAGTGGTCGACGCACAGTTTGGGAAAAAGAAACTAGAGACAGGATTAAAGTTTTAAAGATGGGATCGGGAGACTCAAGACCTCTTGGGTCCAGAGCCCTGTTCCTTGGAGCCACATCACTCTTATTTAGTCTTGGCAAGCAGAAAGTATCTGTTCTGCTATGATGAAGTCAGCCTCCTGTATCCCCGGTTACATCTCCCATTTTATTGATTAAACTATCTTTGTTATTTTCTTGTATAAGGGCTATCCCTAGCTGGAAGTCATAGACCCGCATATGCCTTGGGAAAACATCTCACTGTGTGCACAAGCAGTGTTCTGAACTTGCGCTGACCCAGCGTTCCAAGGCCCACACTATGTTTTTCCTTAGCTTAGCAGGGTATGACGACCCCAACTCATCAACCCAATGTACTTTTATTTCGGTTTTGCCGTATTGCTATATTTTGCTTTTATTCTTTTTCCATGATGATTTTCTCATGGCTTAGCCAGAGCAACAGGTGGCTGACTATTAACCCTTGCAGGTGTGACTCTGGGTGTATATGTGTGTGTTCTCTACCTCTGTCTGATCTCTGAAGGCCCCTGGAAGCAGCAACATCCCAATAGCAGAGAGGATATCTAGAGACCAGATCTTGGCTTCTGAGTATCTTTTTCCACAAAAGGAATGAGGGCTCTTCAGAGAAATGAAGCAAGGCAAGTGGAAGATGACCTGCTTTCCTCTTCTGGCCCTGCTCCCCATTCTCAGGGGGTCCCAGCAGCCTTTTCTGTACCTGTCCTCTGGCCTTAGCTGATATATTGACCAGGAATGTGATACTGAACCCAAGTTAGATCAAGCAGAATCTTAAGAGACGTGAGACTTGAAATTAAAGAATGAGAGACACAAAGATAAGGAATCATGGAGGTTGAGAGAGATTAGTAACTGTACTCTGGAGAAAGGCCACTGACATCTACTGTTGAATTGTTATCAACCCTGCCTTAGGATCCTCCCAACAAATTCTCCTTTTGGCTTAGGCAAGCCAGAATCCATTCCCATTGCTAGCAACCAGAAGAGTCCTTTTGTAAAAAATAATTTGTTTTATTTTTGATTGTGCTGGATCTTCGTTGTGGTGAGCAGGCTTTCTCTAGCTGCAGAGAGTGAGGGCTACTCTTTTCTGAGTGCACAGGCTCTAGGATGCACAGGTTCCAGTAGCTGCAGCACACAGGCTCAGTAGTTGTGGCACAAGGGCTTAGCTGCTCCGTGGCATGCAGGATCTTCCTGGACCAGGGATCGAACCCATGTCCCCTGCATTGGCAGACAGATTCTTATCCAGTGCACCACCAGGGAGTCCCCCAAAAGAGTCTCAATTAAAGTGCAAGAATCAGAAGTGGATTTGAATCTTAGTCTCCAAATTCCTGTTCTTTTCTACTATATGACACCAAGACTCCTGGAGGCCAGTTATCCGCACTAAGAAATATACATATCCGTGGCTCTCTATTCTAACAAGTGTTTTAATGGGATCAACCCAGGCCCGGAGCAGTCTGACCATTCTGTTGGAAACACCATGTTGGAGAGGGTGAGCCCCTGGGATGACATAGAAAACCCAGTCATCCCAGTGCTCCAGCTGGAATGTTCCTGCCAAGTAACCATCTTGGTTACTGTGAGTAAAACTATTTGAATGTCTGAGCCCCAGTCACTGTCTGACTGGGGCCACTTAAGAAAGCCCCGAGACTTCCTTGGTGGTCCAGTGGCTGAGATTTCAACCTCTCAATGCATGGATCCGGGTTCGATTCCTGGTCAGGGAACTTGATCCCACATGCTGCAACTAAGAGTTCGCATGTCACAACTAAAAATCCTGCATGCCACAACTACAATCCTGCACAGCCAAACAAATAATTTTGAAAAGAGAGAGAGAGAGAGAAAGCCCCAAGCAAGACCAGCACAGGGACTACCAGCTAAACCCCAGGTAGCTTACCTGAGGTAAGCTTATCTGTGAGAAGAAGATGGTGGTTGTTTTAAGCTACTAGGTTTGGAGATGATTTGTTACAAAGCAGTGGATAACTAAAACAGATGTTTTCTTTGGAAAGGTGGTGTGTAAGATGAGAACTAAAAGATGGAAGGGAGTGTGGGCACCCTGGAAGGCAAGCCCAGGCAGAGGGATCAGGAAACAGCCTGGTGCATTTGAGGAGCTGTAAGAGGCCAGCGTGGCTCAAATGCCCACTGATGGTGACAGAGAGAGTGGTATCAAATGAAGTGAGAGGGGGGAGTGGAGCCTGATCATGCAGGGCCTTGCAGATCTTGGAAAGAGCCTGGACTTTATTCTGTCTCAGATGCCACCAAGGGGTTTTAAGCTGGGTGATGACACGATCCGATGTGGAGTTTTTAGATGTCTCTCTCACTGTTGCATGGAGGCAGATGATGGGAAAGCAGGAAAACCAGTTGGAATACCAGTAGCAGACCCCATGAGAGGCAGGGGAGGCCTAACTGAGGGTGGTGGAAACGAAGGTGGGAGAAGGAGAGGTGCTCAGAGCACATTTTAGAGGGAGAATAAACAGGGCTTGCTGATGGGCTGGATGTGGAGTATGAATGAGAAGGAGGTGCCAGAAATGATTCCCAGATCCCTGACTTGACAACTAGGCGGAGGCTGGTGCCATTCACCGAGATGGGAAAACTGTGGGAGGATGAGATTTGGGTTAGGGGCACAGATCGAGAGTTCACTTTTGCACTCGTTACTTTGGAAATGTCAGGGAGATACCAAGTGGAAATGTGTGTCGGCAGTTGAATATATACGTTTACATTTTCAAAAAGTGATCTGGGCCAGGGATATGCTTTTGGGAGTCATCAGCCTACAAATGACATTTAGAGCCAGAAGAAAAAGTGAAATTTCCTAGAGAGGGAGGGGGAGAGGGAGAAAAGCTCCAAAGGACACCAAAGTTCTATGCCCGAAGAAGAGGCCTGTGTGCATGCTCAGTCATTCAGTCATGTCCAACTCTTTATGACTCCATGGACTGTAGCCTGCTGAGGCTCCTCTGTCCATGGGATTTCCCAGGCAAGAACACTGGAATAGGTTGCCATTTCCTCCTTCAAGGGATCTTTATAACCCAGGGATCGAACCTGTGTCTCCTGCATTTCCTACGTTGGCAGGCAGATTCTTTACCACTGAGCCACCTGGGGAAGCCCACTTGGAGAAGAAAAAACCCCAGCAAATAGCCTGATTGACAAAATAGGATTTCCCTCTGAAGCACAGGGAGCAAGACCAGGAGGTTTCTACCTGGCAGCTGCTTGGATATCTAAAGGCAGAGTGGTGTGCCCCGGGGGAACCTTCTCTAGATAACATCTTCCAAGCTCTCTGTGTCTTTCCTGGGAAGGCATGCATGTAAGTCCATCACCATCTGGGCCATTCTCCTCTCAAAGTTCCTTTAACTGAGTGTAAATGTCCAGGTAAGACTGAGCAGCCCAGAGAAGAAAGAGCCTAGCTGATCGATATGAGGGGCACTAAACAAGGAGTGAGTTGGGGACAGCTGGGGACAGATGGGCCATTCAGGCTTGTTGCTGAGAGATTTTCCATTGACTTTTCTCATCTATGGGAAAGGGCTGGGGATTCAGAGAAAGTCCCATAAACAACGGAGTGAGCTCAGGCACTCTGTTACTGCCTGACAGCCTCGGTGGCAGAGAATTAGATTGCTTCCCGGGGCAAAAAATAAATAGTGTGAAACTTCTAACAAGAGTGTCAGAGGGCTGCTTGCCTGCTTGATGGTGAGACCTCAAGATGGATCATTTGGGAAATGCCAAAACCTATAAACATAGAGCAGAAAAGTTCTCCATCTTTTGCTCATTTACTCCACAAAACTTCTTCATTGCCAAGATGGCAAGGCCTGAATAAATACACAACCTGTATGATTGTTCCAAGTCCTGGCTGGAACAGGAGGCCTGTATTCTCCACCAGTGTCGTTCAGAGTCCCTGTGTGAGTTTGTGCTATGGTTACTACCAATTACGGATAAGGACACCCAGCCTCCTGGATGTAGAGTTTGGAAACGTGTGTTCAGTATAGCTTTGGCAAGAAGGGGTTCTTCGCTCCTGTTCTCATCTCCTGTCTTCACAGCTACCCCACGTGGATGGAGTCTTTGCAGGGACGGAAAACTGGTCTGATAACAATACGAAGATTCCCCAGGAAAGGCCATCAGCATTACTGACAACAGGGTTGGTCTTATAGACTCTCTGATCAGAAGAAGGAAGGAGAAGAGAGAGAGACCAGACCATGTGATGATCTGGCTGTTTTAAACAAAGGCTTGAACTTCCTCTGGGCTCAAGGGATGGAGTGAGGACAGTCTTCCTAGAGCAGTGATTCTCAAAGTGTGGTTTCCCTGCCCAGCGGTGGCAGCAGCGGCGGCACCTGGAAACTCTCAGCGGTGCATATTCTTGGGCAGGACCCAGAATTCATGACCCAGACCTCCTGAATCTCAGTCTCGGGCGGGGCCAGTGTTCTCCTGCTAGAGAGACGCTGTTCCAGCAGTATGCCTTTCTTTCCAGTAATGAACTGTACTTTCATGCTCTGTTAGGTGTTCAGTTCAGTTCAGTTCAGTCGCTCAGTCGTGTCCGACTCTTTGCGACCCCATGAATCGCAGCACGCCAGGCCTCCCTGTCCATCACCAACTCCCAGAGTTCACTCAGACTCACGTCCATCGAGTCAGTGATGCCATCCAGCCATCTCATCCTCTATCATCCCCTTCTCCCCATGTTCGTTAACGTGGAGCAGGGCTAATAAAGGTCGTGAAACCCTGATTTAGAGAAAAGAGGCAGGTCCTGAGGGCTCAGTTCCTGAGGCTCCGCCCAGCAGGGCCTGTAAGAGAAGGCCCGGAACTCCTCCTGGCCCCACAGGCAGAGCTGGGAGCAGAGCTTTCTTACGGTCTGTTAGTTACCCAGCAGACCTAATGGGGAGTAGTGTGCCTGTGCACGTGTACTCACCCCTGTGTGTGCACACATGCGTGTGCATGGGGGATGAGCAGATGGAGAAACAAAAGGGTGTGGCAAACATCTGTCATCCTGCCACCGTCAGCAACTCCCAGTATCCAGCTTTCAGCCACAGGGGTGGTATGATCTGCAATATACCGGAGACCCCAGAATGCAAAGGCGGTCAATTTCTAGTTTCTAGGGGCTCCAAGGATGGAGCCTGAGATACTCCTTCACTAGCAGTGGTTCCCAGATTCGCGCCTCCCCCCCCACCATCCCCACAGAGATCCTCATTCTATTGGCTTGGTGCAGAGCCAAGAAATCTGCATTTTAAACAAGCCCCTCCCACCAACTCATTCCAATACAGGCTTCACCTAGGATATTAACAGACAATTTTATTTGGGGAGATGGTGATGCTTGGGGGAAGGGAGGAGTGACACTGAGGAGCTAGAAAGGAATATCCCTGGACATCAGAGCATCTGATGGGGCTTGTCATCTGGTGTCTGCTAAGTCACTTCAGTCGTGTCCGACTCTGTGCGACCCCATAGGAAAGTGAAAAGTGAAAGTGAAGTCGCTCAGTTGTGTCAGACCCTCAGCGACCCCATGGACTGCAGCCTACCAGGCTCCTCCATCCATGGGATTTTCCAGGCAAGAGTACTGGAGTGGGGTGCCATTGTGTCTACCAGTTACTAAATAGCAGTGAGACGGGACAGCCGAGTGAGAGCTGTCACTGCCAGGGACAGAGAGGCATTCATTTGGGAGTAAATGTTGTGTGCATGCTCAGTCATTCAGTCATGTCCAACTCTTTATGACTCCATGGACTGTAGCCTGCTGAGGCTCCTCTGTCCATGGGATTTCCCAGGCAAGAACACTGGAATAGGTTGCCATTTCCTCCTTCAAGGGATCTTTATAACCCAGGGATCGAACCTGTGTCTCCTGCATTTCCTACGTTGGCAGGCAGATTCTTTACCACTGAGCCACCTGGGGAAGCCCACTTGGAGAAGAAAAAACCCCAGCAAGTAGCCTGATTGACAAAATAGGATTTCCCTCTGAAGCACAGGGAGCAAGACCAGGAGGTTTCTACCTGGCAGCTGCTTGGATATCTAAAGGCAGAGTGGTGTGCCCCGGGGGAACCTTCTCTAGATAACATCTTCCAAGCTCTCTGTGTCTTTCCTGGGAAGGCATGCATGTAAGTCCATCACCATCTGGGCCATTCTCCTCTCAAAGTTCCTTTAACTGAGTGTAAATGTCCAGGTAAGACTGAGCAGCCCAGAGAAGAAAGAGCCTAGCTGATCGATATGAGGGGCACTAAACAAAGAGTGAGTTGGGGACAGCTGGGGACAGATGGGCCATTCAGGCTTGTTGCTGAGAGATTTTCCATTGACTTTTCTCATCTATGGGAAAGGGCTGGGGATTCAGAGAAAGTCCCATAAACAACGGAGTGAGCTCAGGCACTCTGTTACTGCCTGACAGCCTCGGTGGCAGAGAATTAGATTGCTTCCCGGGGCAAAAAATAAATAGTGTGAAACTTCTAACAAGAGTGTCAGAGGGCTGCTTGCCTGCTTGATGGTGAGACCTCAAGATGGATCATTTGGGAAATGCCAAAACCTATAAACATAGAGCAGAAAAGTTCTCCATCTTTTGCTCATTTACTCCACAAAACTTCTTCATTGCCAAGATGGCAAGGCCTGAATAAATACACAACCTGTATGATTGTTCCAAGTCCTGGCTGGAACAGGAGGCCTGTATTCTCCACCAGTGTCGTTCAGAGTCCCTGTGTGAGTTTGTGCTATGGTTACTACCAATTACGGATAAGGACACCCAGCCTCCTGGATGTAGAGTTTGGAAACGTGTGTTCAGTATAGCTTTGGCAAGAAGGGGTTCTTCGCTCCTGTTCTCATCTCCTGTCTTCACAGCTACCCCACGTGGATGGAGTCTTTGCAGGGACGGAAAACTGGTCTGATAACAATACGAAGATTCCCCAGGAAAGGCCATCAGCATTACTGACAACAGGGTTGGTCTTATAGACTCTCTGATCAGAAGAAGGAAGGAGAAGAGAGAGAGACCAGACCATGTGATGATCTGGCTGTTTTAAACAAAGGCTTGAACTTCCTCTGGGCTCAAGGGATGGAGTGAGGACAGTCTTCCTAGAGCAGTGATTCTCAAAGTGTGGTTTCCCTGCCCAGCGGTGGCAGCAGCGGCGGCACCTGGAAACTCTCAGCGGTGCATATTCTTGGGCAGGACCCAGAATTCATGACCCAGACCTCCTGAATCTCAGTCTCGGGCGGGGCCAGTGTTCTCCTGCTAGAGAGACGCTGTTCCAGCAGTATGCCTTTCTTTCCAGTAATGAACTGTACTTTCATGCTCTGTTAGGTGTTCAGTTCAGTTCAGTTCAGTCGCTCAGTCGTGTCCGACTCTTTGCGACCCCATGAATCGCAGCACGCCAGGCCTCCCTGTCCATCACCAACTCCCAGAGTTCACTCAGACTCACGTCCATCGAGTCAGTGATGCCATCCAGCCATCTCATCCTCTATCATCCCCTTCTCCCCATGTTCGTTAACGTGGAGCAGGGCTAATAAAGGTCGTGAAACCCTGATTTAGAGAAAAGAGGCAGGTCCTGAGGGCTCAGTTCCTGAGGCTCCGCCCAGCAGGGCCTGTAAGAGAAGGCCCGGAACTCCTCCTGGCCCCACAGGCAGAGCTGGGAGCAGAGCTTTCTTACGGTCTGTTAGTTACCCAGCAGACCTAATGGGGAGTAGTGTGCCTGTGCACGTGTACTCACCCCTGTGTGTGCACACATGCGTGTGCATGGGGGATGAGCAGATGGAGAAACAAAAGGGTGTGGCAAACATCTGTCATCCTGCCACCGTCAGCAACTCCCAGTATCCAGCTTTCAGCCACAGGGGTGGTATGATCTGCAATATACCGGAGACCCCAGAATGCAAAGGCGGTCAATTTCTAGTTTCTAGGGGCTCCAAGGATGGAGCCTGAGATACTCCTTCACTAGCAGTGGTTCCCAGATTCGCGCCTCCCCCCCCACCATCCCCACAGAGATCCTCATTCTATTGGCTTGGTGCAGAGCCAAGAAATCTGCATTTTAAACAAGCCCCTCCCACCAACTCATTCCAATACAGGCTTCACCTAGGATATTAACAGACAATTTTATTTGGGGAGATGGTGATGCTTGGGGGAAGGGAGGAGTGACGCTGAGGAGCTAGAAAGGAATATCCCTGGACATCAGAGCATCTGATGGGGCTTGTCATCTGGTGTCTGCTAAGTCACTTCAGTCGTGTCCGACTCTGTGCGACCCCATAGGAAAGTGAAAAGTGAAAGTGAAGTCGCTCAGTTGTGTCAGACCCTCAGCGACCCCATGGACTGCAGCCTACCAGGCTCCTCCATCCATGGGATTTTCCAGGCAAGAGTACTGGAGTGGGGTGCCATTGTGTCTACCAGTTACTAAATAGCAGTGAGACGGGACAGCCGAGTGAGAGCTGTCACTGCCAGGGACAGAGAGGCATTCATTTGGGAGTAAATGTCAGGTTGTGAAATCATCCTTGGGGTGGCCTAATCAGCTGGATCAGAGGCATGCTACCTATTCTTTCTAGAAGGGAGGTTTCACAAGGCCAGGGCAAACAGGTCTCTGGGTTGAGAAAGAAGCTTGGGGGTGTCAGCAGAGGGAATGAAGCCTCTGAATGTCCACCAAAAGGTCAGAGAAGCATGAATGCAACATCGATTGTATGGACAGGTCAGTGTACAGGGGATTTGATCAATTCTGTCAAACTTCTCTCCCAGTCACCTGCAGGGCTGTCCAAGAGAGCCTTCTGTGATGACGGAAGTGCTCTGTATCCATGCCATGTGATGAGGTAGCCACCAGCTCTTTGTAGAGAACTTGAAATGTGGCTAGTGCAATAGGAACTGTTTTTTTTTTTTTTTGCCTATGTCACGTGGCATGAGGGATCTTAGTTCCCAGACCAAGGACTGGACCTGAAAGGCAGAGTCTTAACCACTGGACTACCAGGGAAGTCCCTGGAACTGATTTAGAAACTTTAATTTACATAAATGTAGGTTTACATATGCTGGCATGGCTTTGACTACCTCATTGCATAGCGAGAATCTCTGTTATCAACCACATCCCAATACTGAGATGGAAGCATTTCACTAAGGGCCGCTCCTCAAAGGAATGGCGGCCTTCCCCCATCCCAGGGGAGGGCCAGGTGCTTTGTAAGCCAGAGGCCGTGGATGTGAAGCATCTTGTGTCCTTCCAGCTCTTCCCTCTTTGCGCTGAAAAGGAGGGCAGTCTCTGCTCTAGGATGACATCTCAGAGTTATTTCAGAGCAGCCACTCCTGTTCCGGGGCTGTCAGAGTGTAAACCAGCTGTGCCTGGTTCAAGGTCAAGGGGCGCATTGGCGGCTGGAATATGAGCACTGCTCTGGAGCTGTGGAAGAAACGTGCAGGGGCAAACTGGGGGAAGGGATCTTGTGTCCCTTGCTTAGAGCAAGCCTCTCAATTGCTCCCTCACTCTGGTCTTCTATTTCCCACTTAAAAGATAGAAAGGAAGACCGGACATAAAATAAAATAAAGCTCTTCTAGATGATGACATTTTAAAAAGGCAAGTACCTAGACATTATAAACATCCAGTAGAGGAACAAAAGATTAACTTTTCAGCTCATCTAACAAGGCTGCCCAGAGTCATCAAGTAGAATCCCGGGAACCAAATCTTCACACAGGCAGAAAATGGCCTTCAGCTACTTCAGAGAGATTCAGCCCATCTCTGCCGAGGTTGGCCGAGAACTCCCAACTTTAGCTCCCACCCAAGCTGCCCCCAGCAAGGCTAAAGCCTGCCACACTGGCCCTAAGCTGCACACCCATCTGAGACCAGGCTTAGAGCAGGGGAGAGGCACAGACCTAGGTGAGGGAGAGGGGCTGGGCTGGGCAGGGGTGAGGGTGTGAGCCAGGAGGCTGCAGAACACAGACGAGATAAAAAGGGGGTTCTGGGGCTTCACTGGTGGTCCAGCGGTTAAGACTCCACGCTCCCAATGCAGGGAGCCCGGGTTCCACCCCTGGTCAGGGAACTAGATCCCACCTGCAGCAACTAAAAAAAATCCCGCATCCCACACTGGAGACCCTGCATATGGCAACTAAGACCCCGTGCAGCCAAACACATTTAAAAGGGGGTCAGGGGCACTAACTCTCCTTCTCAGTACCAGGAGGAGACCATGACTCTGGCCTCCGGCTCCTTGAAAGTGGGTCCCAGAGGCAAGCCGCTGTCCTCAGCCGGAGTGGTCCTGACCCACCCAGCTGCCTGGCTATGCCACCTAGCGATGGCCAGCTTTACAGGTGCTACCTTTCCCGGGGTTAGGGCCGAGATGTTCTTCTCAGAACGTTAGAAAAGACCTCCTCTCTGGGCAGACGAACTCCTGTATGGGCTAAGGGTCACACAGAGGAAGGAATGAGAGCAAACTGAGGCCTTGGGGGAGAACAGGCTGCTGTGAAGACTACACGAGTCTTCCCTCCCTCCCATCTTCACAAACCAGCCCCCAAACAGAGAACAGTCCCAAGGAGTAGAACCGTGACTGGGTGGCTCCAGCTCTTACGGTCAGAAGTAGAGCTTCTGATGGTTTAAGGGGAAAGAGTGGCAGAAGAACTATGAACAGAGGCCAGGCAGTCACGTGGCTTTGCAAAGGTTGTTGATGAGGGATGACAAAGATCTCTAGCCTGAGGCTACGGTGAGAGGCAAAGCCTGGCATTTGGAACCTCCAGCGCCTGCCTGCTCCCTCCTTCTCCCAGAGAGGCCGGGTGCCGGCAGGTCAGCGTCTCGGGGTGTGACTCATGTCTCCCTGCCTGGGACGCCGGCAGCCGCCCCCACTCCCAGCCCGCCCTTGCAGGCCTGCTGGAAACAAGATTGCTCACTCCTTTTATTTATTCCCTGTTCCTCAACCACCTCTCCTCACCCCAGCCCATGACTAATGTGCTCCCACCACCCCAGGGCATGCTGGGAGGGCATCACCACCACTACAATTATCTGGATCACTCAGTCCCCAAAAGTCTCTCCATTCCCCAGCATCAGCTATGTTTTGAAATTATCCACATAACCCCAGTGATTCAGATGCTTGGACTACGCAGTGAGAATGAATCTTCAGTCACTGGTTTCCTCTGGTTGTGAAGGTCAGCTCCAGTCTGGCCAGGAATTCCTACAGTTCCCCCATTTTACTGTGGGAGTAACTCAGAACCCCAAAATTGGTATAATGATTGTTTTCAGCTGTAGACATTTGAGATTCAACAGATGCAGAAAGAAGGCTTCTCGGAGCTTCCCCCTAACTGACTAAAAGCAGAATCTTCTGAGAAATCAGGACTATCATAAATTCCCTCTTAGGGATGGGTCCACTTCCAGGAAAGAGGCCAAGAGCAAGTACACCATAATTTGCCAATCCACCAAC
This sequence comes from Cephalophus harveyi, assembly GCA_006410635.1. NCBI lineage: Eukaryota > Metazoa > Chordata > Mammalia > Artiodactyla > Bovidae > Cephalophus > Cephalophus harveyi. Next base: position 146,556 of record SJYT01021902.1, on the reverse strand, counting down.
TCTCTCTGGGGGAGTTCTATGGCCCTGAAGAAGAGGTAAAGGCCACTCAGAGCTATATAGACAAATGTTATCACAAATTCTCTTATCTCCCACTTATTCTCCTAAAAAGTCATTTTTCTTTCTTAAAGAAACCCATTTGTTCTTCCCATAGGAGACTTTTTATCTCTCTTCCATTTCCTCTACTGAATTAGGTATATACAACCCCAATTTCTAACCATCCTTTGAGTTACTCAACACTGAGCATATCCATATGTATGCATGATGCACATAAAGAAACATTTTCCTCCTGTTAATACCGGTTGTCATTTTAATTCACAGACCCCAGGAACTGAACCTATGAGGGTGGAGGAAAAGTTTTTCCTTCACTACATCACCATTCTCTCCGATCTCAGAAATATGACCATTTTACAATTAATGGGATTTTAGAAATGGATTTTTCCAGTGATACACATAAGAAGCATCAGCATCTTCTACAACACAAACAGGTCCAGGCCATAGACATATCCACCATGAGGACTGGTACTAGGCGGAAATGCCCATCCACAGGCCTCACTTCCTGTCCTGCACAGAGAAGAGCTTAACTCCCTGGATAGACATTCAAGGCTCTCTGAGTCTGTCCAACACCCTCCAGGCCTGTCACCGATGTCCCTGAGCTTTCCTTTCAGATTTTTGGTCAGACCATTACTCCAGCCTGACATGTCCTCACCATTCCTCATGTCCTCTCCTGTTGGAGGTGTGTCCACTTTCCACCCAGGTTTCCAGCCCTTCCTCCACCAAACCTTCCCTCCTGCACCCGGGGCAAGACACTCCTGCCCAAGAGCTCGCACAGCACGGTGACACCGACCTTGGGATTTCACCAGCTGCAGATTTGTCTTTTTCATTTTGGAATCTCCAGGAGGGCAGGGGCTCTTACCTTGGGTGCTGAATAAATGTGAGGCTGTGAGTTGACACCGCCCCATGGACCACCCTTAGTGGAAGCACACTGCACCTTCGGATGTTTGCTTTGGGAACTTCCCCACCTGGGTTCCTTTATAGATTGAACTCTGACATTTTTCATTTGTGTGAATATTCACAACAAGACCAAGGCCAGCTTGTTCTCCAAACAGACCACAGAGGAACGGGGAATAGGTAAGCACTAAGGGTTGGGGGAGGGGACCATCCTGCACCCTAGGATGACCAAGAATATGTAGGTAGCATATACTACTACTACTGCTAAGTCACTTCAGTCGTGTCCGGCAGGAGCTCACCAGGCTCCCCCATCCCTGGGATTCTCCAGGCAAGAACACTGGAGTGGGTTGCCATTTTCTTCTCCAATGCAGGAAAGTGAAAAGTGAAAGTGAAGTCGCTCAGTCGTGTCCAACCCTCAGCGACCCCATGGACTGCAGCCTTCTAGGCTCCTCCATCCACGGGATTTTCCAGGCAGGAGTACTGGAGTGGGGTGCCATTGCCTTCTCCGAGGTAGCATATAAGAGGTGGTTAAAAAAAGAAAAAGACTAATGGTGTCAGCAGACAGAATGGGAAACATCAAAGTTTTGATTTTAAAAGAACTCAGGGAGCAATTTGGAATCCAGGCCCTTCCTTTAGCCAGTTTCATCTGCAAGGACACAGTTGGCTGGAGACTGGTGGAACTGCCAAGTTTGGACACCTGGGAGGGCGGATATTGGCCTGCAGGCTCCTGCCACCTCCTGCAAGATCCAAAGGGCACCGCCAGCCCAGCAAGGCTGTCCAGCTGGGAGGACGGTCCTTGCCATCTGCCCACCCCCTAAGGGCACAGGTGGCAGAGGAGGGTTCAGTCCAGAGACCAGTTCTGCTGAGGTCTCTGTCCCCAGGAGAGTAGTTGAGGAGGTGGCTGGGATCTGTAGCTGCTGCTGGCAACTTGGAGGTATGGGGCAGGCAGCTCCCCTTAGGGACCTACAATCCAAACGAAAGCAGCCATGGCCAGGAGCTCGGGGCAGCCCCAGGAGAGGGATGGGGAGCACCTGCGTGTTCACAACTCCCTATCTCCCATACGCCTCACAGTCAGCACATCTTGTTGCTGTTCCTTCGTTGCTAAGTTGTGTCCGACTCTTTTGCGACCCCATGGACTGTAGCCTACGAGGCTACTCCTGGGATTTCCCAGACAAGAATATTGGAGTGAGTTGTCATTTCTTTCTCCAGGGGATCTTCCTAACCCAGGGACTGAACCCACATCTTGGTAGGTGGATTCTTTACCAGTGAGCTTCCAAAACCCTACCTTTTCCCTCAATGTCAGGCCCCTTTCCTCCCCCTTGGATTCATCTCCCTGCCCTGTCCCACATGCTTATTTCTCCCTCACCCCTGGCACGGGGTTTCTTTCAGTTCTCTACACAATCCTTTCTAGGGTTCAATGACTTTGCTCTTATTATTCCCTTTATCAGCAGTACCCTTCCCCTGATGTCTGGCAAACTCCTGTGCATGCCTCAATACCTAGTTTAAATGTTACTTCTTTGGTGAAGCCCTTCCCAACTACACTAAGCACTCAGTCTTGCAGTGAGGTCCCTGAAGTGACTCAAGTGACTATTTCTTTAAATCCACTATGTACCAGAGTGTGAAGTACGTAAAGGTTGTTGATAAACACCGGTTGAATGCAGGAGTACGTGTAAATTCCACTTTCGTCCTACTATTCCCTGCTTCCTAACCTTCAGTGGTGCTCTCTTATCTGGAGACTAAATTCCTGGCAATTGAACTCATCACGCATTTCCTGTACACATCATGAAGTGATTACTCCCATGTTTGGCACTGTAGAAAAATAAAAATATCAAAAGAAAGTGTCTCCACCCTGAGTTCCAAAGAGGAAGACAAGAGAGCCCAGATGAAACAATGAGGAAGGCAGTGAGAGCTGCAGGACCTTCCAGATGAAGTGAGCATCGCGTCCAGCAGGGATGGATCCGAGACAGTCCCCTGGGCACCACGACACGCATGAGTCAGCCTTGAAGGGCAGGTCGATTTTAACAGTTAGACACGGGCTGGGGGCATGAGGGCCTGGGAAAGGGGCATTCCTGGTCCCAAAGGCAAAACTATCCAGGGTATGTTTGGGGCTGTTTGGCTGAAGCAAAGTCCAGGAGGGAACAGGGCTTGCCCAGGGGTGACTCTCATCAGCAAGGTGGGCTCCCAAAGGACTCATTCAGCACTGGGTGCCTCCAGGGCTTCTGGGGGACAGGGTCTCCCCAGCTCTCTAGCTGTCAGAACCCAAGCAGGCAGGGAGGGAACGGAGCAAGGTGGGAATGTTTTAGAGTTTCCTCGCTTCTCTGACAGTTCCTAAATCCCATATCTAGTAGGAGATTGTCAGGGGCCATTTCAATCCATCAGCCTCCTGCATGATAACCCACAGAACCTCTCCACCCTCTCTCCCTCAGAAGATGGGGACCTGTGGATCTTCAACCTAGGACACACGGATAACGTCTAGGCACTATCTACCTGAAAGGGGCTTCCCTGGTGACTCAGATGGTAAAGAATCTGCCTGAAATGCAGGAGACACGGGTTCAATCCCTGGGTCAGGATGGTCCCCTGGAGAAGGGAGAGGCAACTCACTCCAGTATTCTTGCCTGGAGAATTCCATGAACAGAGGAGCCTGATGGGCTACCGTCCATGGGGTCACAAAGAATCAGACACGACTGAGTGACTCACACTTTCACCTGAGAGGCAGCATGTGAAACACGGTGGGGATACCCAAGGGTAGAGGACATGGACTTCTAGTAATTAACCACATCCACAGCCACAGAGCCAGGCCAAGCCAGGGAGTGGCATCAAGTGAAGACAGGAAGCAACAAATCTCAGCTTTTCAAGGGTGCCATATACATCACTGTCTGAACCAGGCAAGTGAAAGAGGGAGCTGTTAGTAAATATGCTACAATGTAGGCACGAATAGGCCAACTCCAGGATAACCAGATGGTGGTCATCCAACCCATAAGAGTCTTAGGATTCTAGTATCTCTATCTCCAGACCTGTCCTCGGTCCTGAGCTCAAAACCCACAATCAGTTGCCTGCTGGTCATTTCCACCTGGACATCCCATAGCCACTCAACCACAATATACCCAAACTGAAGTCAGCAGCTCCCCTCCTCCTCTTCCCCTCACCTCTGACTTTCCCCCTTCTGTGTTCCCCATCAAAAGAAACAGCCCTGGTTTCTATGCATCTGTTCCAAACCAGACCTGGAGCCATCCCGTGTTATTCGCTGCCTCAACAAACCCAGGCGGTCACCTCCAGAGCCACTGCTTATCCCTCCTCCTGTCCTCTGCCACCTGTCCTTGTCTTGGACCGCTGTAACAGCCCGCTAACTGCGCTTCTGTTTCATCCTTCCATTTACACTTCTCAAGCCCATGTCTGTCATGGCAGTAGAGTGACCTACAAAATACACAAAATTTCAGTGGCTCCCCTTACACCTTGGAAATACATCTCTATGTGAATATTTATCTATTTATTTATTTGGTTGCATCAGGTCTTTCTTGTGGTACACAGGCTCCAGAGCATGTTGGGCTCAGTAGCTGTGGTGCGTGGGTTTAGTTGCTCCGAGGCATGTGGGATCTTAGTTCTCTGACTCGGGACTGAACCCATGTCCCTTGCGTTGGCAGGCAAATTCTTATCCACTGGACCACCAGGAAAGTCCCTCCCCTTACACTTTGACCCTTTTCGGGTGGTTGTTTAGTTACTAAGGCGTGTCCAACTCTTTTGAGACCCTATGGACTGTAGCCCTCCAGGCTCCACTGTCCATGGGATTTCCCAGGCAAGAATACTGGAGTGGGTTACCATTTCCTCCTCCAGGGGATCTTCCTGACCCAAGTATTGAAGCCAAGTCTGTTGCATTGACAGGTGGATTCTTTACCACTAAGACACCAGGGAAGCCTTTTGTGTGGTAGCTGAGAACTTTGGGGTCCTCCACCCCCACCCCCACCCCAGGGCTTGTGTGCTCAGCCTCACCTCCACTTGCCATCCCACTTCCTGTTGTCTAGCTCAGTAGAAGCTCTGTGCTGCCATCCTCCAAATATTTTTTCAAGCTGCTCTCTACCTGGGGCGGGGGGCATTCTGCCTCTGGTTCTCCTCTGCCACCAGCTGAACTTCAGGTAGCACCCACTGCACAAGCCACCTTGCCCTTTAAGGACTGACCTTCCTGCCACTGCAGCCATTTGTTCATTCACAGAAAACAATATCAGATGTTGAGGGGTTAGAAATACGTATAACAACACAGAGATAAAGCAAATGTGGCAAAAATGCAATCAATCAAGCCTTCTAGGTGAAGGACTCGGGGTGTTGATTGTACCACTCTTACAACTTTTCTTTGGGCTTTAAATTTTTCAAAATAGAAAACTAGATTTTAAAAAAAATGAATAGAATATGGGCCTGAATAGAATTTCATTCAAACATAAGTTTACTGTGACCTGATTTGAGGGAGACCAGTATCCACTAAAATTCAGGCATGAGGTTTGCTGTTAAATTTCCACATTTATCAGTAAATTTGTTGTGTTTAAATTTGAACATATAATGTTTAAATGGGGGTGGGGGGAGATTAGAAGAAAAAACAGAGGTGGACGAAAGAAAATAAAATTATCCACACTGTCAGTACCCAGAAATAACAATTTTAACTACTTCAGAATATACCTTGGTGGTAATTTTTGTGTGTAGATATACTTTTTAAAGTAATTTTTACTGGAGTATAGTTGCTTTACATTGTTATGCTAGATTCTGCTGTATAGCAAAGTGAATCAGTTATTCATATACATATTATGTGTAGGTATATTTTTAGATACAAAATGGGTTATGCTCCACAGTGGTGTAAGTTCTTATTTTTATAGCATATTACAAATGACTTTCATATTGATAAATACACTGGCATTTTAATAACTGTACTGCTTTCCATGGAATAGGTGCCCTATAATTTATTTAACCCCAAAATCTTTTTCCTATACACACGAACAGAAGCCCCATCTTTCTGATTCCTATACCTCCCATGACTTTAACCCAAAGAGGGGGCCAAAGTCAATGCTGGCCCTTTGTTTAGGGAGGTGACACGTTGCTATTTGGGCTTCAAAAGGGAAAATGAATACTGACAGGTTAGAATTAACTGGGAAAAGCTCCTCATCGCAAATGCCATGAGCATTTTAATAAGCAGAGTTCAATCTTCCTGGCAGCTCTGCTCCGGGAGGCCAATCGGACTTCAGGCCACGCCTGGCAAGATTGAGAGGAGCTAAAAATAGCCCCAGAACCCTTGAGACTTTTCTGAATTCACAGGCATATAGGCTGCCCCAGAAGGATTTGCCACGTCAACGTTTTCCATCCGCAGCGTGTGTTATGGTGCCTGAAATTCCTAAGGGTTACGATTTTCTAAAAAGCTCCTGTTGGAAAGTAGGCATCTGTCCTGGGAAGAGGATGGAGCGAGTCCCCATCAGGACCCAGAGGAGACAGCCAGGGCTTTGAAGTTAAACAGAATGAGGCTCGCGTTCCAGTTCCGCCCATCACCAGCTGTGTGAACTTTGGTCCAGTCTTCAACCTCTCTGAGTCTCCGAGTCCTCATCCAGTAACAAGGGGATAAAAGGGGATAAAAGACATCTACTTGTTGTGAAGATAAAATGGGATAATGCCTGGAAAGGGGTTTAGGAAGTGAACAATGCAGCTTACTGTTGTTGCTGAGGACTTGAATTTGTTTCTCCTATTGGCCAGGTGTGGTTCTGGGAGAGCTGAGTTTTCTCGGGGGGAGCGGTGAAAATGAGAGGAGCACAGCAGAGTCCCCACGCATGATACACCACACGGGAGACATGGCTGCACGTCCAGGGCCACCTGAGGCTTCAGGCAGGCCAGGCATGTGCTGGAATGGCACAGGGACCCTCTCGCGATGCCATACCCTCATCACTCACAAATTTACCGTTCAGAATATCGAGTATCCTCCAGTTGATCCTGAAGGTTTGGCTAAAAATCCAATCACGTGGACTCAGTGAGCAAGCATGTCTAGTAGATTTCCCAGGAGCGGCCCCTCACCAGGCTCTGTAGCAGACATGACCCCAGCTCCTGACCCCAGGCCTGACCTCTGCCTGAGGTCCCCGTGGACTCATCACACAGGACCCCAGGGCCCTGATTCTGATTGCATCCCATCCAGGGTTCCAGCAGTAGAGAAATGAAGGGACAGATGGCGGAGGAGGACTGCTGGGTCAGACCGGCAACATTGACAGACGGGGGACAGACAGCGAAACCGACCTTTAGATGGGTGCCCTGGACTGCACTGGTCTTCACCTGTCCCAGTTCCTGGGGCTGCCGTATGATAGCAGCGCACGCTGGGGGGCAGAGAATAACCAAGATGCGCTGTCTCACAGTTGTGGAGGCGGAAGTGAGAGAGAGCGGGGGACGGGGCCCCACTCTTCCTGAAACCTGTTGGGGAGAATCTTCTTCCTTCCTCCTCTAGCTTCACCAGCAGCACTCCTTGACTTTCCTTGGCTTAGAGACACCTCCTTCCACTCTCTGCCTCCCTTGTCGCATGACTGTCGTCTGCCTGAGTAACTCTGTCCTCTTCTTACAAGGACACCGGTCATATTGGATCAGGGCCCCCACCCAAGTCTGACCTCATCTGAACTGACTGCATCGGTAACAAACCCTATTGCCAAACAAGATTAATTTCTAAACCAAAAAAAGAAAGAAGGTTCACTTTCTGAGGTACTGGGGGTTAGGCCTTTAATATATCATTTTAGTGGGGTATACAGCTGAACCTACAATAGCCGTAAACTCATCTTGAGATGAACATTCTCTCCTCAGCGCCCACGCTCAGCTCAGAGCAACGTCAAACATCCTCTCCACAGCCAGAGGAGCTCTCAGGACAGACCCTGGGGAGCCCTGGCCCATGCCCTGCAGCCTGGCAGAGACACATCAGAGGATGGAGGCCAGACCCAGTGAGACGATGGAGACAGGCACCCCACCCCCTTTCTCAGTGACTGTCATCACTCAGGTCCTCCTCTTGCCCTGGAGAGTACCCCGGGAGCTGGGAGCCCCAGAGTCCCAGGCTCTGACTCCTGGCAACTTCCAGCCCCTGTAAAACAGGGAGTGAAGAGACAGAACCGAGAGAAGCACCCACCCGCCGCCTTTTGTCTTCAGATCGTTACAGTCCAGGCAGGTTATGTGGCAGAGGAATGGCTTGGAGGGGACTGAGCCCCTGCTTGCTGCCCCTGGGACAGCTGGCCACCCCTGGTGGCCTGCCAGGGCAAGAGGCCAACAGGGACTTCCTCATCCAATCACTCAAGTACTTAAGAAAGGGGAAAGTGATGACAAAGCTCTTTGCACTTTTCTTAATACATTTTAAAATCCTTAACAAAACAAACCTCAGGGCCTGAATAAATTGGCTCCCAGATGCTGGCCAAGGAAGAAACTGCTTGGAAAGAATCGGGAGTTGGAGAGGGGATGGTTCAGGAAGCAGGGTGAACGAATAGCCTGTCCCCACACCCAGAGTCAGGGAGCTTCCTAATGAGATGCCTCTGCAGCCTGTCTGGAACCCGGAGCTCCAGAGCCCCCAGGCAGGCAGGGAGGGGCTCCCTTGGTCCCCTTCCCCAGCAGTACCAGGACAGTGGCTATAGGCAAATCTCCCCCACCCCCAACAATCCCTAAGACAAAGCAGGACAAGCACCTAAGCCTGGACCCCCCATCTCACCTGCCCAGAGAGAGGCTGGCCCTGAAATCCCTCCCTACGAGGTGGATCAGCCCTGAGGCCAAAGGGCAGCCACAGACACTCATGGCTGCACGTCCAGGGCCACCTGAGGCTTCAGGCAGGCCAGGCATGTGCTGGAATGGCACAGGGACCCTCTCGCGATGCCATACCCTCATCACTCACAAATTTACCGTTCAGAATATCGAGTATCCTCCAGTTGATCCTGAAGGTTTGGCTAAAAATCCAATCACGTGGACTCAGTGAGCAAGCATGTCTAGTAGATTTCCCAGGAGCGGCCCCTCACCAGGCTCTGTAGCAGACATGACCCCAGCTCCTGACCCCAGGCCTGACCTCTGCCTGAGGTCCCCGTGGACTCATCACACAGGACCCCAGGGCCCTGATTCTGATTGCATCCCATCCAGGGTTCCAGCAGTAGAGAAATGAAGGGACAGATGGCGGAGGAGGACTGCTGGGTCAGACCGGCAACATTGACAGACGGGGGACAGACAGCGAAACCGACCTTTAGATGGGTGCCCTGGACTGCACTGGTCTTCACCTGTCCCAGTTCCTGGGGCTGCCGTATGATAGCAGCGCACGCTGGGGGGCAGAGAATAACCAAGATGCGCTGTCTCACAGTTGTGGAGGCGGAAGTGAGAGAGAGCGGGGGACGGGGCCCCACTCTTCCTGAAACCTGTTGGGGAGAATCTTCTTCCTTCCTCCTCTAGCTTCACCAGCAGCACTCCTTGACTTTCCTTGGCTTAGAGACACCTCCTTCCACTCTCTGCCTCCCTTGTCGCATGACTGTCGTCTGCCTGAGTAACTCTGTCCTCTTCTTACAAGGACACCGGTCATATTGGATCAGGGCCCCCACCCAAGTCTGACCTCATCTGAACTGACTGCATCGGTAACAAACCCTATTGCCAAACAAGATTAATTTCTAAACCAAAAAAAGAAAGAAGGTTCACTTTCTGAGGTACTGGGGGTTAGGCCTTTAATATATCATTTTAGTGGGGTATACAGCTGAACCTACAATAGCCGTAAACTCATCTTGAGATGAACATTCTCTCCTCAGCGCCCACGCTCAGCTCAGAGCAACGTCAAACATCCTCTCCACAGCCAGAGGAGCTCTCAGGACAGACCCTGGGGAGCCCTGGCCCATGCCCTGCAGCCTGGCAGAGACACATCAGAGGATGGAGGCCAGACCCAGTGAGACGATGGAGACAGGCACCCCACCCCCTTTCTCAGTGACTGTCATCACTCAGGTCCTCCTCTTGCCCTGGAGAGTACCCCGGGAGCTGGGAGCCCCAGAGTCCCAGGCTCTGACTCCTGGCAACTTCCAGCCCCTGTAAAACAGGGAGTGAAGAGACAGAACCGAGAGAAGCACCCACCCGCCGCCTTTTGTCTTCAGATCGTTACAGTCCAGGCAGGTTATGTGGCAGAGAAATGGCTTGGAGGGGACTGAGCCCCTGCTTGCTGCCCCTGGGACAGCTGGCCACCCCTGGTGGCCTGCCAGGGCAAGAGGCCAACAGGGACTTCCTCATCCAATCACTCAAGTACTTAAGAAAGGGGAAAGTGATGACAAAGCTCTTTGCACTTTTCTTAATACATTTTAAAATCCTTAACAAAACAAACCTCAGGGCCTGAATAAATTGGCTCCCAGATGCTGGCCAAGGAAGAAACTGCTTGGAAAGAATCGGGAGTTGGAGAGGGGATGGTTCAGGAAGCAGGGTGAACGAATAGCCTGTCCCCACACCCAGAGTCAGGGAGCTTCCTAATGAGATGCCTCTGCAGCCTGTCTGGAACCCGGAGCTCCAGAGCCCCCAGGCAGGCAGGGAGGGGCTCCCTTGGTCCCCTTCCCCAGCAGTACCAGGACAGTGGCTATAGGCAAATCTCCCCCACCCCCAACAACCCCTAAGACAAAGCAGGACAAGCACCTAAGCCTGGACCCCCCATCTCACCTGCCCAGAGAGAGGCTGGCCCTGAAATCCCTCCCTACGAGGTGGATCAGCCCTGAGGCCAAAGGGCAGCCACAGACACAGCCTGTTACAGCAGAGTTGGAGGAGGCCTTTGCCAGTTCTCTCCTGTCGGCAGTCTGCTCTGCAGCGACTGACATCTGAGGGGTCAGGTGGCAATGCCCTCCTGGTGGCAATGACCTCTCAAGGCTTTTCCTCCTCGTTCATCTCCCCAAACCATGGGGATGCGTCGTCATTCTCTGAGGGCACTGTCCTCCACGACTGACCCCAGCAGCGGTCAGGCTTTGTCTGGCTTTGGGCCTCCCGCCTCAGCCCCTGGTCAGCCCACTGGACACCTAGTGGGGCTTGATGGGGCTTGATGTGGACTCCGCAGCTCAAGGAAGAGGCAGGGCTGGAGATGGAAATGCCGGAGCATGTGGTGGGGGCGGGGGAGGGTTTGCAGACCAAGAAGTTTCTGTCTAAGGCTTGGCCTTAGACAGGAGCAGGGACGGGTCTTCCACTGTGACAGGAGCGAGAGGCAGGTGGGTACTGGGGACTGGGGAGAGGTCAGTGAAGGAGTTCCCTTTAAAGGTTTGTTTTCTCCAGGAAGGATGAGATGGAGAAAGAACATGGCAAGGGTTCAGGCAAGACAGGGCTCCCCTAGGAAGCTGAGTGGAAGGCCTGCTGGTGTCTGGTGTTGTGTGAAGTTTGGGGTCATGAACAGAAAGAGGCCACACAGTCAGCCCGGATGCAAGCTCATCTGCAGCCGCAGAGCGGGAATGAGCTTGGGTTTAACAGAGGGGGAAGGAAGGCAAGGAAGTTAAGGATATTTGCAATAAAGACTTGGTAAATGGACTGTGGACTCTAAGCCAGATAAGAGAGGGTGGGGAAATGGCAGGATGAGCGTGATGCCACTCTGTGCCCCAGGCCTTAGACAAATGGCTTGCTGGGCCTCAGTTTCCACATCTGTACAATGGGGATAAGACCCACCCTGCTTAATTATTGTGAGACCAACTTGAGAGAGGGTTTCCCCTGTGGCACTAGTGGTAAAGAACCCGCATGCCAACGCAGGAGACATAAGAAATGCGGTTTCTATCCCTGGGTTGGGAAGACCGCTGGAATAGGAAATGGCAACCGACTCCAGTATTCTTGCCTGGAAAATTCCATGGACAGAGGAGCCTTGTGGGCTACAGTCCATGGGATTGCAAAGAGTTGGACATGACTGAGCGACTTAGCACACATGCAACATGAGAGAACAACCTCAGTGTCTAACACTGCCTGCTTTTCAGCACTCACTTCATAACTGCTAACTCTGGGCCTTTGATATCCTCCAGGGCCCACCTGCTTTGTTCCGGTAAAGATTCCAAGGATAGGTCTGGAGCTCCTCCACAGGGGAGGGTAGATTACTAAGGGACTGTGACCTCCCCTGGGCATCTGCAGTTGAGCTGCAGCACAAGGATCAGATTACAATCTTTTTTTTTTTTTTTAAAGGGTAGTGGGGAGGGGAGGCATCCTTCCCAGCACCTGAAATCACACTTACTCAGGGCTCTCTCCAGTGTCTGGACCCCTGGGATCCCCTCCCCCAAAGGCCTTTGACCTTGAGAAGCCTCTATTCTCATAAAAGTGCCTCTTTTTACACGCAGCTGAGCAAACCAGCTGAGCTTCAAGTGGCTCTGCTTGGAGCTTTCAAATGAGCCTCGAGCGCCCCATTTGGATCAGAATGCAGCTCCTCCCCAGACTTGCTTCTTTCATCTGAAAGTTGAAGATCATCCCCGAGACATGTCGTGGCCCAGATCTCAGGGTTCTCCAAGGTCAGCCTGACTTCAATACTTCGTCCCAGAAACTGCTGGGACGCCAGGGAGATCTCATGCCCCTAAAAACCCTCTCTGAGCTGCTAGTCAGGAGCTGAGCATCCCTAACCCTGGGCCAACACCTTCCACTCTGCCTCCGGAGAGCAGACACCTGAAGGAGAGGGGCCCCACAGCTGCCATTTGCGCCAGAGATGAAGTGACTGACGGCAGGACTTTCCCGAGGGCTTATCCTGGAAGGTGGAAGCTCTGGGCAGCTGCAGTGGGGGCGTGGTCAGCTCACACCAGCCACAGATTCTAGTTCACCAATCACACTCAACACAGCGTGAGGCTGGCACTTCATCCCAACTCTTGCTTTTCCCTGAAGTCTTCATTAATTCTGCAAGTTAACTTTGTATTTTGTGTCAGTGGTCAGTTACAGGAGGAATTCGTTCCTGTCACCAGATCCACAGTCCGTCCCCTCCTTCCGCAGCACTGCTCTGAGAGGCTGCGTGTTTGAGAGGTTCAAAGCAGGCATCGAGGGAGGCGGGCCTTCCAACATCTGTCTCCAGGGCAACCCAGGGGTCAGTAGGAATCACTCAACTCTGTTGTATCTTCCAGATCCTGCGGAGATCTTGTGCCACATCCTGAGACAGGGAACCTGGAACCTTGTGCTAAGTCAGCGCCAGTTAAGACCATTGATATTAGGATAGAACGTTCTGGAACTCCCTGAGCTCTTTCCCACACATCTCATCTGTCCTCCCCTCATGCCTGTGAGGAAGGGAAGGCAGGCTTAGACAGGAAGCAGGCTCAGAGAGGCTACAGGATTTGTCCCAGATACAGTTAGTAGGGGGTGAGCTGGGGTTAATTTCTAAATCCTCCATCTCCAGATCCAGGGCCTTTCCCATTGCTGAAGGAACAGTCCTAGTAGCAAAACCCAAATCAGGTCTGCTCCCTACCATGCCATCCACCAAAGAGGAAGAGGAAAGAGGGAGGTCAGGGCTGAATGCCATCCTGGAGCCCAAGGGAAGTACATGCAGGCTAAGTTGCTTCAGTCATGTCCAACTCTTTGGGACCTCATGGACTGTAGCCTGCCAGATTCCTCTGTCCATGGGATTCTCCAGGCAAGAATACTGGAGTGGGCTGCCATGCCCTTCTCCAGGGGATCTTCCTGACCCAGGGCTCGAACCCACCTCTCTTATGTCTCCTGCATTGGCAGGCAGGTTCTTTTTATCATTGGTGCCACCTGGGAAGCCCCCCCCGGGAAGAGCCTGCTGTACTTCCCCAGTGTGATCATTCTTTTCCTTCTGTGTTGTCCAGACACGTGTCTGGGGATCCTGCAATGGCTTTCTCTTGTGGTTGGGGATAGCACCTTACTTCTCCAAGGAGACAGAGACCTGAGATTTGATGAGTTACCTTCCCAGGGAAGGCACTTTGTGTACTAGAACTTTTCTCCATTAAAGACTCTAACATGGATCAGAATGAGAGAGTTTTGATTTAGAAAAGTAGATGAAATCTAGCCGCAGGCCTGGCACCTTAGAGAGCTGGGAGCTCCTGGTCTCCAGAGACACGACCTGAGGTCATGTGAGTGCTACTACCGTGCCACAGGTCCTCCTGGAAGGGGGTGCAGTGTGGGGCTCGCCTGGCGCACTGCCCAGCACGAGTGGGGCTGCTGACCCCTAAGTGTTCCTGCCAACACTTGTACCTTTTCAGACCCGTCGAGTCAGTTGCATTGAGGAAACAGAGGCAGCTTGGTAGGTTCTTCTCTCTGTGATGTCAGAACTGGAGCCAGGCTGACTCCTTCAAAGACTGCCTTTAAAAGCAAAGGATGTCTGCTCCATCCAGGAGCAGCATCTCACACTCTCTTGGCTTCCCTGGGACCTCTCAGTGAATCCTCCTCTTTTATTCTGAGCCTTCTTAGAGCTACACTGTGGTGGTGAGAAGGGTCCAAGTGCCTATGAAGTTTGGGCAGTAAGAGAAAAACTTCCAGGTTTGATGCAGCACAAAAAACGTCCTTAGCATGGAGAAGTCTACTCTATGACAGTATCCCAACATTTCCTGTTAATCTATTAAGCAGTCTTCCTGGCATCAGCAGGCGAGGAGTATGTTTTGCAGCTATTTCATGCCCACCTTCCGTGAACGTGTTTGCTCATCCTTAGAGCAAAGATCTTTCTCATTGTTTTCTCATAGAAGCTAGTTCACCATAATCAAAACACTGCAGTCTTAGCGGCCCAATTAAGATCTTTAAATATATTTTGGTAATAAAAAGATGCTCAACATTGTTAATTATTAGAGAACTTCAAATCAAAACTATAGTAAAGTACCACACCATTCCTCTCAGAATGGCCATCATTAAAAAGCCTACAAATAATAAATCCTGGGGAGTGGATGGAGGAAAGGGAGCCCTCCTACACTGCTGATGGGAATGTAAATTGGTGCAGCCACTATGGAGAACAGTATGGAGGTTTCTTTAAAAACTAAAAATAGAGTTGCCATATGATCCAGCAACCCCGCTCCTGGGCATATACCCAGACAAAACGATCAAGCAAAAAGATACATTCACCCCTATAGCTTAGCAGCACTACTTACCATAGCCAAGACATGGCAACAACCTACATGTCCAATGACAGATGAGTGGATAAAGAGGATTTGGTATATATACACAATGGACTATGACTCAGCCATAAAAAAGACTGAGATAAAGCCATTTGCAGGAATATAGATGAACCTTGAGATTATCATACCAAGTGAAGTCAGAAAAAGAAAGATAAATACCGTGTATCTCTTGCATACATGGAGAAGGAAATGGCAACCCACTCCAGTACTCTTGCCTGGAGAATCCCATGGAAAAGCCTAGTAGGTTACAGTCCATGGGGTTGCAAACAGTCGGACACGACTGAGTGACTTCACCTCACCTCACCTCTTGCATACATAATCTAAAATACAACACAAATGAACTTATTTATGAAACAAGCAAACTCATTATAGAAAATGAACTTATGATTATAAAAGGAAAGGGGTAGGGATTAGGAGCTTGAGATTGGCAAATACAAGCTACTATATATAAAATAGGTGAAACCAGGTCATGCTGTGTAGTACAGGGAACTAACACATTGAGTATAAGATATTCAATATCTTATAATAAACCATAATGAAAACAAATATGGAAAAGATATATATATGTATTACTGAATCACTCTGCTGTACATCAGAAACTAACAACACTGCAAACCAACTATACTTCAATAAAAGAAAAAAATGTAAATATATTTTGGTAGCTATTCTCAAAACCTTATTCAAAGAACATGTTCAGTGGATAAAGGCTTCTTCATTTTGCACACATACAGGACCATGTGTAAAAGCAAACTAGTTAATTTCCAGCCTCTGTTAGATCAAAACAAGTCATAGATGAATAACAGATTTAATGATTTAAGGAAAGGCCACTGGTCCATCCCTTGAGTGGTCAGAGACCAAAAGGATTTGAGAGATGGACATGTCAGGTAAGGCCATAAATGAGCATCTAGCTGATCTTGGGTTCACATTTTTTGGTCACTTAATGTTTCCTGAAAGACTGAGATGCCTGTAACTGCACGAGAAAGGAATAGGAATACGAGTCACCCTGACTTCTTAGTTATCAGTATTTTGTCTTATTGTCCTGAAACAGACACTGTTGATGTGCTTCCCAGAACTCCTAGGCGTCCCCTTGAGCGTTGCTGTGCACCCCCTCCACAACTTCCATGTGTGCACACCTACGTTAAGAAGACAGCCCTTCAGTTCAGTTCAGTTCAGTCGCTCAGTTATGTCCGACTCTTTGTGACCCCATGAATCGCAGCACGCCAGGCCTCCCTGTCCATCACCAACTCCCGGAGTTCACTCAGATTCACGTCCATCAAGTCCGTGATGCCATCCAGCCATCTCATCCTCTGTCGTCCCCTTCCCGTCCTGCCCCCAATCCCTCCCAGCATCAGAGTCTTTTCCAATGAGTCAACTCCTCACATGAGGTGGCCAAAGTACTGGAGTTTCAGCTTCAGCATCATTCCCTCCAAAGAAATCCTAAGGCTGATCTCCTTCAGAATGGACAGCCCTTAGGTTACTACTATTCTCAGCTGAAAGCACCTGAGAGCTTGTATCCCCAGGGGTTAGCCCACAGCCAAGGATAGACTCATGCAGAAACAGGGCAGACTGGAGTTTCCCAGAATGGCCACATCAGTGTTCTACATGTTCTTCCAGAACGTTGTTGCTGCCCCACCAAGAGCTGGCAAAATCGAGTGGGCCTTTGTGACTACCTCAGCACAGAATGTGGTGAAAGTGACACTGTATGATTCATGAGGCTAGGCTAGGAGAGGCAGTACTGCTTCCATCTGCCTCTCCCTCTCTAGACACGTGGTCTTGGAACTCAGCCACCATGTTGCGTGGAAGCCCAGGACATGTGGGGACGGTATGGAGGGATCTGTTGGTCTCTGCCTGCTAACTGCAGCTGGGATGAATCCCCAGACATGTGGGTGGGTAAGCCTCCAGAGGAGGCCAGGCCACAGCCTTCCAGCTGCTTTAGCTCAACGGAATGAAAAAGAGATGAGCTATTCCCATCAAGTCCTGCCCCAAACTGAAGACTTATGAGAGAAATGAGTGTTGTCACTGTTTTAAGCTACCACACTCGGGGATGGTTTCCTGGGCAGCAAGAAAAACTTCACATGACTGAGGGGCCTGGAGGTCAGATGCTCCCGTAATAAAGCTGCCAGGGACTTCTCTGGCAGTCCAGTGGTTAAGACTTCATCTTACAATGCAGGGGGTGCAGGTTCTATTGCTGGCTGGAGAGCTTAGATTCCACATACCCCCCAGCCAAAAACATAAACCACAGAAACAATATTGTAACAAATTCAATAAATACTTTAAAAATGGTCCATATTTTTTTTAATGTCCTTAAAAAAAAGTAAAGCCTCCAAATGCGTCCTTGGGACTGGGTGCGACATGGAGGCTAAAGGGACCTTGAAGAAATGACCGCTGAAAACCTAAAGGGCTTCAGAGGGACTGTCTGGACAAGGTGGGTGGCCGTGGATCCACAACGATATTCCACTTGCCCTTCTAGAATCATGCCACTCCCCAGGAAGAAAAGTGAAAGTGTTAGTCGCTCAGGCGTGTCCGACTATTTGTGACCTCATAGACTGAAGGGCACCAGGCTCCTCTGTCCATGGAATTCTCCAGGCAAGAATACTGGAGTGGGTTACCATTTCCTTCTCCAGGGGATCTTCCTCCAGGGATCAAACCTGGATTTCTTGCATTGCAGGCAATTCTTACCATCTGAGCCATCAGAGAATCAACCCCCCACCCCCGCCCTGCCCCCTCTGCCCAAGAAAAAGTGGAGCTTTATTTCTCTTCCCTTTGAAGTTGGGCAGGCTGCAATTTTGCCTAAATGAAGAGAGCAAAATTATTACTGTCATTGTGTAAGCCACCATGGGGGATGGGCAGGGAAAGATGGAGTCATGGGGCTAATCTACCAGTTACTCTAGACAAACACTTTAAAAACCAAGTATACATTGGTTAGTCCTAAATTTAATAAGAAAAAAACCCCAGCAATACCATGATTTTTGTTACTTTTTCATGTTCCTACCTAATTCTAAACCTTCTCTGGGTAAAAAAAAACCTCCAACTCACAAAAGGAGCAATAATTTTATCATTTGAAGGGGCTCAGGGTCACCATTCCAAGCAACTAGATGTGACTTTCTTGCCAGGCTAGAGTCACCCATAGACCACATTTTTGGTTGGGGCGTGAGATCTGCAGCAACAGACTCATGAGATTTGTCTCTTGTCAGTAGGGATAATTGGAGCCCCCTTATATTGTAGCTCGGCCTAAACTTTGCAGTTCCCAGTCCATACCCTCCAAATAGGGTGGTCTCAGAGCCTGTGCCCTGAGTGACACCTTCCCTATTTATCTAGTGTGATTTGAGTTTGCAAACCTCACTCACCCCCCCACCCTTACCCCCATTCCTTCCACATTCCTTTAGAACTTGTCTATTGACTGTTTAATGCTGTTCTAAATTCTTTTTGTGCTCTTCCAATCTGGCAGGGCCACGCCTCTTGAATATATTTAAATCCAGTTGGATTCTGAGCATCTCTCCTGTCTTTCTCTGGCTCCCTTTGAGACCATTTCAGTGACAGACAGAATGAACAAAGATGACCTTTGCAGCATCATTTATAACAGCCTAACAATTGGAAACAAGTGAAATGCCCAATAAAGAAACTGCTGAGTCTTCAGTTGGGTCACATTTGGGATAAGACATCAAGAGGGGAAACATTGCCAGCAGCCCATCCAGGCCTAGGAAAACCTCTAGAACAGGCTGGGGCACTGGAGACCTTGGCTACACACAGCACTTGGGATCTGTAAACCACATACCTCCTTAAACCCAAAGCAGTGCTGACTGCACAAAGCAAAGTTGCACAGCTGCCAGAGGGTGGAGACAGCCTGTGTCTGCTCACCGCACACATGCTTCCGGATACACACAGGCACAGGGGACATAGGCAAGGACCTGCCTCACATCTGCACCCAGAGCCTGAGATGCAGAAACCTAACAACTACGATATGTCTGCGACCTGTGTCTCCCTTGCAGGAAAAGGCCAAATGTACTCATTCAAACCAAGAGTCGGAGGTGGCTCTGGAACATCTATGTCGGAAGGGCTTAGGGAGGACAATCTGGTTGAAAAGGAAGCTGGCAGATTTGGGTGGAAGCCAGGTCAGCATATCAAGTATGGTGTTTGTAACTGGAGATTACAGCTCACCACTCTCGCAGTCAGCCCTTGGCACTGTCTCTATTAGAGACAAACAGCAGTAAAAGAGTGTTGGAGACTGCCTCTATTAGCGATCTTATTCCCCCCACCCCCCGCCCCCAAATCCAAGACCCTCCAGTGTGGGACTCCGGTGCAGGAGGTAGGGACAGGAGATTGGACTTGATGAGGGAGGTTCCTGGAGAGCAGAAAATCCCT
This sequence comes from Cephalophus harveyi, assembly GCA_006410635.1. NCBI lineage: Eukaryota > Metazoa > Chordata > Mammalia > Artiodactyla > Bovidae > Cephalophus > Cephalophus harveyi. Next base: position 127,201 of record SJYT01021902.1, on the reverse strand, counting down.
TTTAACAATACGTCATCTGGCTTAGCGAGCAGGTAGGATTTGCTTTCCAGGTAGGAAAGCTGAAAAGTGAAGATCACACTTGGGCAGGCAGAGCTCTCCAGAAGGCCCCAGGGTTTATCACTTGCTCCTCCAAGTGCTGAGTCAGCAGAGGACCTCCTTGGCGGTCCTTTAATTCTGTATCCAGCCATGTCTGTACCAGTATCAGCCCCTGACTCGGAATTAACTGGCCTTCGCATCTATCTCTGATGCTTGTCATGTGCCTGTTGAGGAATCACAAGGGAGGAGGAGAAAAATTCAGGCTGTTGGGGAGTGCTGCTTTCAGCTGCATATGCGGGAAACACACCAGTCCAGGGCAGACAACCTTGGAGAGGGTACCAGCCCAACCCCACTGCGCAGGGCGTGGGGAAGGTACTCAGGCTTAGTGCTAATGGCTTGACCTGCAGAAGGCTGAGTGGAGACCACAGCTGAGTGGTGGAGGCACCCCCCAGCCCTTCCTGCTGGGCCCTTTGTGTCTGTCGCAGGAGGTCAGACACTCTGCCAGCTGCAGGTAATTCAACCAGCACGGGTGTGCCCAGGCTGCCCAGCTCTGTTTCAGATGTTGTGTGTTTGGGGTGGGAGTAGGGTCTGGGAGAAAAGCAAGAAGGGGGCCTTCCTGAATTAGAGGAAATGCAAGACTGTGGGCCAGACTCCAAGCACTAGGGCAGGTAGAGGGGTGTCTCTTTTTGGCCACAGCCCATGGATCAGAAAACCTGGGCTCCAGGCTACATATCACCACTCAGGGCTCATACTATTTTGATACAACCGTTTGACACATGATTTTAAACTATAACATAGATGATATGCCTCAAATGGCAGTATTAAATGAAAGGGCCCAGGGACAAGAAGCTAGTTATGAAAGGCCAAAAATCGTATGATTCCACTTTTATATAATGTTCAGAAAATAGATGTTTCAGATGGTAAAGAATGTGCCTGCAGTGTGGGAGATCTGGGTTCGATCCCTGGGTTGGGAAGATCCCCCAGAGAAGGAAATGGCAACCCACTCCAGTAGTCATGCCTGGAGAATTCCGTTGACAGAGGAGCCCGGCAGGAGTCGGACACAACAGTGCAACTAATACTTCCATTTTTTCACTTTCAGAATAGGCAGCAGAAAGCAGATTAGTGGCTATGAGGAGCTGAGGGCAGCAGGTAAGACAGAGATTTCTCAATGAGTACAGGGTTTCCTTTGGGGTAATGAAATAAGTTGGAACTAAAGAGAAATGTTGGCTGCACAACTTTGGGAGTGCACTTAATGCCACTGAATTGCCCACTGTGAAATGGTTAAAATAGTACATTTTTTGTTATGTGTACTTTATCACAAAATTTTTTTTTAAATGGAAGGTCCCATTGATTTCCTGCATGGCTTTGAAGGCCAAATCCCTTTCCTCTGTAAAATGAGGCTGTTGGGCCCGCCTGTGTCCAGGGCTGTAGGAGTTCATGTGAGAGTGGAAAGGACACAGGCCAGGACTCTGATCTCACCCACAAGCCTCACCTGCTGGGAACCTGGGCCAGTCACTCAGGCTCTCTGAATCTCCCTCCATGTCACCTTCTATAACCAGGACTGTTATAAGAAAACAAACATTTATAAACAAACGAAAGAATGTAAAATTGTGTGTGACGTGTGTGTGGTGCCTGGCATAGATACCAGGGCTCTTCCTTCATTAAAGGGAAGCTCTTATTATTAGTTAATAATTATTTTAAATAAAACAAATGAAGGTGAAAGAAAGTTGTAAAGTAAAACTCCTAATTAAACCTGGAACTGTTAGTAGCATATCACAGAAAAATGGGATTGGAGTCAACTCATATGGGATTTGAGAGGTGAGATTCGGACAGGGGTATGTGGGAAAGGGCAGGACAGGGCGCCCATGAGTAAAGGCTTAGAAGGGAAGCATGCTGAGGCCAATGAGAAGATTAGTTTGGCTGGAACAGACTGTCTGGGGTACATGGAGAAAGACCAGATTCTGGGCTTCCTTGAACACCAGGTCAAGGAGTTTGGACCTTATTCTGAGGGCACTGGGGAGTCATGGATAGTTCTTGAGCAGCTGACCAATGTGATGACTATGGTGACATAAGAGGACATATCTAGCCCCCTCCATGCAGAAATGATGTGGAGCGGAGAGTCTAAAGGCCAGGAGACCAGCCTGGCAACTATTGCTGTAACCCATTATGAGGTTAAAGGATGGGGCATGAGTGTGGGAATAGACCAATCTAAGAAATACCCAGGGGAAAAACCTAGAGAAGTTTTTCTGGACTCCTGACTCGCCTGACACCACTATGTCTTGGCTGCTGGCGTTAATAGCACCAGTCTGGCTATTTCTCATCTGTGGGCGTTTTCCTTGAAAAACTTAGAAAGCGGTGTCCAGGAAAATGATTCAAGGGACACACATAGATCTGAGGTGATGAGCCCAGGTCAGAAAGGATATGCACAAAGCTGAGTCTGAGGAAGGAGCTGGCCTTCTGCAAGAGAGGCTCAATCCTGCTACAGTGGGTTTGGGTGCCAGGCTTGGACTGGGCACAAATTTCCAAGGCACTTGGGCTGGGCTTGCAGGTCTGCAGGATGGCAGCCAGAAAGGCTCATCAATCCCCAAGTGGCAGCTACAGGGCACCCTCTGGCAGGGAAAATGGGCAGTTATACCACTTATTCATAACAACCTGTATTCCCAGCAAGTGGTCCCACATCTATTGCTAAAGATCTGGAGCTCACCTAGTAGGTGACCATTCTGTGTTAAGATACGTGGGAGCACAGTTACCCTGCAGAGACCGGAACACTGAAAACTACAAAACACTGCTGAGAGCAATCACAGATATGAACAAATGGAGGGATATATAGTACTCTGGTCACGGCTCATAAGGCTCAGTATTGTTAAGACACCAATTCTTCCCAAATTGTTCCCTAGAGTCAATGAACTCCCAATCAAAATCCTAAAAGGCTCTTTTGTAGAATCAACAAACTGATTCTAAAATTTACATGGAATAGCCAAAATGACTTCGAGAAAGAATAAAGCTGGAGAAAAATAAAGACAGACAAATAGATCAATGGCACAGACTAGAAAGTCCAGAAATAGATCCAAGTAAAAGGACAAGAGATTTTCAGCAAAGATGCAAAGGTAATGCAGAGGAGAAAGGAAAGCCTTTTCAGCCTACCACATTGAACCAACTGGAGGGCCAAATGCAAAAAATGAACTTCCTATGCCTCGCCATATACAAAAACTAACTCAAAATGAATCATAGTCTTAAAGGTAAAGTCTACAACTGTAAAATTTGTAAAAGAAAATAGGAGAAAAATCTTGGTGGCCTTGGGTTAGGCAAAGTTTTCTTGTATTATCAAATGTATGAACCAAGAAAGAAACTCATGCATCAGACTTCATCAAAATTAAGTATTTCTATTTGAAAGATACAGTTAAGAGAATGAAAAGATAAGTCACAAGGTAGGGAGGAAATATTTGCAAATCATAAATCTGATAAAGGACTTGTATCTAGTATATAAATAATAAACTCTCAAAATTCAATAATAATAATATAAGCAACACATTTTTTAAAAATTGGCAAACGATTTAACAGAGACTTCTCCAAAGAAGACACAGATGGCAAATACATGAAAAGATGCTCAACACTAGTCATTTTGAAATGCAAATCAAAATCACAATGAGATATCAGTACACATTATTAGAATGGCTAAAATTAAAAAGACTGACTCTGCCAAATGTTGGAAAAGATGTGGAGTAACTGGAACTCTCATATACTGCTGGTGGGAGTGTAAAGTGATACAATCAACTTACAAAATAGTTATTTTCTTATAAGTTAAATATTAGACTCATAGATATTTACTCTGGGGAAGCCAAAGCATATGTCCATTCAAAGATAAGTACACAAATCTTCATAGCAGCTTATTCACTGGAATAGCTCCAATCTGGAAACACCCCAAATGTCTATTTGGGGTGTTGAGGAATAGAAAAATTGTTTGATATTCAGTGATATAAAGGAATGAATTATTAATACAAGCAACGATATAGGTAAACCTCAAAATAATTATGTCAAGTGAAAGAAGCACACTGAAAATAGCACAAATTCTAGAAAATGCAACTAATCTGTAGTTTGATCAGTGGTTGCCTGGGAGTAAGTAGGTAGAGAGAGACAGGTAGGAGGGAGAAATTAAAAAGGGGCACAAGGAAACTTTGGGGAATGATGCTCACTGTCTTGTGTTGATAGTTTCATAGATAGATACACGTTAGACCTCATGAAATTATACCCTTCATGCATGTGCAGTTTAATGTTTGTAAGTTATATTTCAATAAACCTTTTTGGAGAAAAAACAAGCCTTTACGTTCTTTGCATCCCATTTAAAGTAAAAGCCAACGTCCTCACAGCAGTAAAGCTACACGGCTGGCTGACTTCCGTTCATAGTGTTATCTCCCCAGCTTCCAGAAGAGCGCTCGGAGCAGTGAAAGAATTAAATAAGTATTTGTTGAATGACTGCCTAGGGCCCCAGTTAATCAATTAGTTGTTTGGCAATTATGGTTAAGAACAAGGTGGATTTCCTCGAATGATTAAACATACAGGTACCACGTGACCTTGCAATTCCATTTCTAAGTACAGTCTCAAGAGAAATGTAAATATCTGTTCTTAATAGCCAAAAGGTAGAAACAACCCAAATGTCCAACTGATGAATTAATAAATAATAGATAATATATCCATACAATGGAATGTTATTTGGCCATAAAAAGGAACCACATACCACAACATAGATGAGCCTTGAAAACATACTATGAAGCCAGTCACATATTGTATGATTCCACTTACATGAAATGTCCCGATTGGGCAAATCTATAGAGACAGGAAGAAGAGTTGCTGCTTGGGGTGCTGACGTGGTGATGTGGGGGGAGTGATAGCTAAGGGATACAGGGTTTCTTTTGAGGGTGATGAAAATGTTCTAAAATTGCGGTGATAGCTGTATATATCTGTGGATAAACTAAAACCATTGAATTATACACATAAATGGATGAGCTGTATGGTGTGTAGATTATACCTCAATAAAGCTGTTTAAAAATAAAGAGCATAGGGAGTTCCCTGGTGGTCCAGTGGTTAAGACTCTGAGCTTCCACTGCAGGGGGCCCAGGTTCAATCCCTGGACAGGGAACTGAGATCCTGTATACTGTGAGGTGTGGCCAAAGAATAAATAAAGTAGTTTAAAAAATAAAAATAAAGAGCATGGTAGTGGGTCAGGGGAAGGCACAGCTCTTGCTAAGATTTTGAGTGGAGAACAGTAATCCCTTGTTACGGTCCTTTCACGGGGTCTCCAGCTCAAATGCCCTCTCCTGGCACTGCCACTCACAGTTAATTAATCAATCAAGAGTAATTCCATTTTTGAACAATGCGTGCCTGCTGTGGGGAAGAGCACTTCACTTGTCCTGCCTGGAGAGATGCAGATGGTTTGGGAGATGGGAGCCTGAGAATACTTCCCAGGGCGTGAGAAAGCCACGTGGCACAAAATCCTCAAGGGCTGCAGTCCCATCAAATGCCCACTGAGAATGCACATGGTCCAGTGTGTCCTGCAGAGAAGGGGTTAAGGGCTCAGAGAGGACTCTGGATTTGCTGAGGTCACCCTGAGGGTGAGCTCTGACTGGAGGAAAGGCCCTTTCTCTCGGGACCAGCAAATGAGAGCAGGTGGCTGGCAGCCCCACAGCCCACTGCTGGGGTTCTTACAGCTGCCTTGAGCTGCCTGAGCCACATGGCGGCCCCCAGTTGCCTCACAATGATAATACCTTCTATTTATACCAAACACCTCTCCTCCCAGGAGAGTGCTATGTTTTCCCAACATCGATTCAGTAAGCCAGCCAGCCAGAATTGAATTAAAATTCACAGCAACCACTCACATCAAGCCTCCCCTCTTGCTCCTGCCTGTTCCCTCCTTCAGACACTGCCGTGACTCTCACAGCAAAAATAGAGAAGTTAAGAACATTGGCCTTCTACACACCCAGTCCCCTTGAGGGTCTTCCACCCCCCAGCCTGTTCCAGATTTGGGGGGATGGGGGATTTGTGACATCCCAGGGCACTTCTCTCCTAGGAGAAATACAATGCAGAAGAGAGGGGTCTTCAAGTGAAACATCCTCCCCTTTCTGTAAACATTTAAACCTTTAAAACTCAGATGACAACTCTAATGACCAGAGATCAGGCACAAAAGCGAGATGTTTCTCAGGTGGCGCTGGAGCCTCTTCCACGTCTTAACTGTCATCACAGAGAGCTATCTCTAAGCTATCACGGAGAAAGTCTGTCTCGCCAGGCAAAGCTGTGACACCGACTCCTGCTTGGCTTGTCAGCAGGGTCTCCACTGGGCAGAGACCCCTGGCTCACTGGAGAAATGAGAAGGAAGGGGCTGATGGGTGGGCTCTGCCAGCCCTTTCCCTTTAGCACAGATCCAACTGGCCCTGCCCGTCCCTCGCCCTGGCCTGAGGGACTGAGAGCAGAGAGGGAATAGTCTGCACTGGTCCGATTGGATTGATGGATGGGTGTCCCCCCAAATCCCCTGCCATCACCACCCTGCCCCTGCAACAGCCTCACCCTCTCTGTGCCTCTATCGTGCTCCGCTGCGTGGCAGAGGGCCAGGAGCCAGGGGGATAAGGATAAGGGGTCTCCAGCTCACATGCTCTCTCCTGGCACTGCCACCCACAGCTAATGAATCAATTAAGAGTGATTCCATTTTTAAACAATGCGTTCCTGGTGTGGGAAAAAGCACTTCACCTGCCCTGCCTGGAGAGATGCAGATGGTTTGAGAGATGGGAGCCTGGGAACAACTCCCAGGGCATGAGGAAGCCACGTGACACAAAATCCTCATGGACTACAGTCCTAGAGAGCTTGGGATCTCATAGTGGAGAACACCTAGAGGTCATTTTGTCATCCCCCAGCCAACCCCAGCCCTCACCCATCACCTGCATCCCATTGCCAACATCAGCAGCATTGAGCAGAAGCCCAGTGCTGGCCTCCTTCACCAAGGCCTTGCCCACCTTCTCTTCCCTTCAGTACCAAGGCCTCTTGGGGCTACCTGTCATGAAGAACCCTTATCCCATCTGTAACCTCTGTAACCTCTGCTCCTTGAGAGAGAGTAATCTGGGAGCTTCCTGGGTGAAATTGAAACTGGCCCTCATACACAGAAGGCAAGGAGAAATCCAAGAAAATGCAGACTACTTCAGACTGATGGGTGGCAGGCTAATAAGTAAGGGAACTTAAACACGAGGCTTGTCTTGCAATAGACACAAACAAGTAGACCCCCGCACTTGGCCGCCAGCATCTTTAGAGTTTATATAAAGGATTTAACTGGGTCCAGTTAGTCTCAATGACACATTACTCTCTCAAGGCTGCATCTTTGGAAAAGTTCCCACTGTGGGGACAGTGGGCAGAACGTACATTCCAAGGACAGAGGAGGGAGTGAGGAGCCTCTGACCGCCCGGGTCCAGCTAGCTGTCATGTCCTATGACCTCATCTGACACCCAGGTTCAGCTCTCCCCAAGGCACCCAGGCCAGCATTCCCATCATGATGATGGGCGGGCAGCTGTTCCCTCACCCATCTCAGCCCCAAAGCCTGGGTCTATGGAGAGAAAGACCATCCTACAGCCTTGGCCTAAGCTGAAAGTTGGCCCAAAGCAGCCTGGCTCCTCTCAGCACCGCAGCAAGGCAGAAAGCATGGACAGACAGACCGAGGGACATTGCCCAGGTGTGTTTCTCCCAGCTGCAGAAATGGAGGCTGTTCTTAGGGGCCTTAGGAGGGAGTAGGACGGGGCTCCTTAGCTGTGATCATTCCTGGGTGTCGGATGGCACCCTTGCAGTCACCAGCCCAGGAACTATTCCAACCCAGTGAGGATGTCCTGCTGGAGGCACTGGAGATGGTCAAGGGCACAGCTCCTTGAGTCATAGTGAAGTCTCCTAGTCATGTCTAACTCTTTGTGACCCCATGGACTGTAGCCTGCCAGGCTCCGCTGTCCATGGGATTTTCCAGGCCAGGATACTGGAGTGGGTTGCCATTTTCTTTTCCAGGGGATCTTCCCAACCCAGGGATCAAACCTGGGTTTCCCGCACTTCAGGCAGACTCTTTACCAACTGAGCCACCAGGAAATAACCTTGAGTCACACATGACAATAAAAAAAAGGAATTTGGATTCAGCTGTTATGGAGAAAGTCTGGCTGGTCCTCAGAAAGTTAGACATAGAATGCCATATGACCCAGCAATTCTACCCCTAGACATATGCCCCCAAAGAATTAAAAACAGGGGTCAAAAAAAACACCTGTCTGTGAATGTTTGTAGTAGTGGTGTTGTTCTTTACAATATCCAAAAGGTGGAAACAACCCAACTGTCCATCAACAGGTGAACAGACAGACAAAATGTGGTCTGCCCAACAATGGAACACTATTCAGTCTTACAAGGGAATGAAATGCTGAAACAGGCTATAATGTGGATGAACCTCAGACACACCATGCCAAATGAAAGAAGCCAGTTACAGAAGGCCATACATAGTATGATTGCCTTTGTGGGGGTCATGCTGCACAGCTTGAGGGTTGCAGGATTTATTTCCCTGAGCAGGGATTGAACCCAAGGCCTTGGCAGTGAAAGCTCTAAGTCCTAACCACTGGACCGCCAGGGAACTCCTAGTATGATTCCATTTAGAGGAGATCTCCAGAACAGGTAAATCCACAGAAACAGAAAGTAGATTGGTGGTTGCTAGTATTGGAGAAGGAAATGGCAACCCACTCCAGTGTTCTTGCCTGGAGAATCCCAGGGGCGGCGGAGCCTGGTAGGCTGCCATCTATGGGGTCGCACAGAGTCGGACATGACTGAAGCAACTTATTAGCAGCAGCAGGATTGAGGGGAGGAGACATGAGGAGTACAGGGTATGTGGTTTTATTTTGGGGTGCTGGAAGTGAAACTAGACCAAGGTGGTGGTTGCACAACATTGTGAATGTCCTCAATGTCACTGATTTGTTCACTTTAAAGCAGCTAAATTAAAACATTTTAAAAAGCATTTTGTGAGCTTGAGTAACCAGAAAATCCAGGAAGGTACTCATCAGGACATCTTCTCTCCTTGTCTCCATCTCTCACTCTGCTCCCCTTGGCATGCTTGGCCTCCTGTTGGCCTCTGGTCCCTCCGCTCAGATGTGATCCACATAGCTAATGATGCCCACTGAATGAGAGCTTCACTTTCCTGATGGATCCACCAAATGTCCCAGGTCTGTCTTGTTTGCCTGAGCGGACACTGTAGTAGGTGGATGGAGTGCACTGCTGGGCCTGGCTGGGTCTCAGCCCAACTCTGTGTTTGGGGTGGCAGTGGGGGTGAGCTCCACAGGACCAGCCCCCCAACCCCAAGACCAGAGAACTGAGGGGGTGTTTCCCAAAGGGAATGGAGTCTGGGTGGACAGAAATCACCCATGTCTACTCCAGGACCATGAAGAGCATGGTTTCTCCTGTCTCTTTCATCTCTGATCCCTCTCTCCTCTTGCTGAGAACTTTTTGGAGGACACAGCACAAGAGGAATAATTCCTGTGTAAGTGGACCTGACTATGGGTCACAGGTCCCCTGGCACAGCCCTGATTTTCAGTCATCTGTCCCTATGCCACATTTGGATCAGACCATGTGTCCTGGTTAGAAAACATGGCCAGTATCCCTCACAGCTCCACTGACACCTTAGACTCTCCTTTAATCATCTCTGCAACCACCTGACAGTCTTAGCCCCACCGGAACAAGCTAACAGGAGTGTTCCTCTTCCTGCCCCGTCCCTCCCTGGGGGCTTCCCTGGGGGCTGCCAGTTCTCTCACACCGGATCCTAGTCCTCCTTTCATGATCTCCTTCCACAGCCACTTCCCTGGTGGCTCAGTGGTAAAGAATCTGCCTGCCAATGCAGGAGCCAAGAGTTTGATCCCCTGGGTTGGGAAGATCCCCTGGAGGAGGAAATGGCAATCCACTCCAGTACTCTTCCCTGGGAAATCCCAAGGACAGAGGAGCACGGTGGGCTACAGCTCATGGGGTCGCAAAAGAGTCAGACATGACTTAGCAACTAAACGACAAAGTAATGCCAAGTTTCTGTAGGGATCCCAGATATATAGATAATTATAAAGAGTGAAAGAAGTCATAATGCCACTTCCACAACCACTGTGGCCCATGCCAGGCTCTTTCCTCCCAGAATTTGTTCAACACACACAGTTGGAACCACCATGGCCCTCACTGTAGACCTGGTGATGATCAACCCGGGAATGTACCTCGGTCAAGAAACGCAGAGGGCATTCATTCCAGACCGCTTCTGTCCTCTGGAGCAGGGAATGATCCATCTCAGGGTCCTCACGTCCTGTCGGCCCTCAGGTCCTGAACTTGCGTGAAGAAATAGCGTAGTTGCTGAGCTTTTCCGGAAGTAAGGAGGTGGGAGTGGGGTGGGGGCAGGGAGAAGGTGGGTACCAGGCCCTTTGGGCACAAGTCAGGCACACATCCAACTTATATTCAGAATTTGCTGAGTCGCTACACTTTTCTTTTTAAATAACTAGTGCTGACCTGTCTACTTACTTGAAAATTTAATTAACCATCTCTGCCTAAGAAACAGGGCACTTCTCTCTAGAGGACAAGGGAGGTGACTTTTGGTCTTTCTGAAATGGCGAGGGAATCCAGTGTCTTGGAGGCAAGGACAGGAGGCACATGAAGACTGTGGTATGGAGAGCGCCAAGGAGGATGGAGACTGGGATCTGGGTAAGGAGGCTGACCTCACCTCCTTCACTGCCCAGACCACTTAGCTTCGCTCTGTTCCCCAAGAGCAAAGCTCCTAGGTCTTTAACCCGGCTCACCTACCAGTTCACAAACATGAAAACAGGCCTGGCAGACTGTCCCCTCTCTGGGGAGAAAAGCAAACTGCACAACACAAAGCTTTTACAATCACAAATTAAACCTCCAGTGAGATCCTATTAAATGCAGATTTACTCCTGTGTATTGTGTCCTCCACTGCAAATGTTTCAGCTGAAATATTTGCCTTGCTGGCCTGACCCACTAACCACACCACCCTGTGGACTCCACTTGTTGGGTAGACTCTGGAGCTAGGTTGCCTGGGTTCAAGTTCCAGCTCTGCCATCTGCTAGTTGTGTAACTTTGGGCAAATAACCGAACTGCTCTGTGCCTCAATTTTCTCATCTATAAAATGGGGACACCAGGAACATTCATCTTTAGGGTAATTGTGAGGATTAAATGCATTAATCCATCTAAAGCATGGCATATAGTATGTGCCAAGGAAGTATTAGCTCATTACAAATCACTCACATAATTTGTCTGCAGTATGGTTAAATTCTCTTTTGTAATATGAATGAGGGTTTCCTTATTAATCTATGGGGAAATATTTACAAAGGTTTTCATAGATTAATTCAGTCCCTGATCCACTGCAGATGGTGATTGCAGCCATGAAATTAAAAGACGCTTATTCCTTGGAAGGAAAGTTATGACCAACCTAGACAGCATATTAAAAAGCAGAGACATTACTTTGTCAACAAAGGTCTGTCTAATCAAGGCTATGGTTTTTCCAGTAGTCATGTATGAATGTGAGAGTTGGACTATAAAAAAAGCTGAGCGTAGACGAATTGATGCTTTTGAACTTTGGTGTTGGAGAAGACTCTTGAGAGTCCCTTGGACTGCAAGGAGATCCAACCAGTCCATCTTAAAGGAGATCAGTCCTGGATGTTCAGTTCCTGGATGTTCATTCCTGATGCTAAAGCTGAAGCTCCGGTACTTTGGCCACCTGATGCGAAGAGTTGACTCATTTGAAAAGACCTTGATGCTGGGAAAGATTGAGGGCAGGAGGAGAAGGGGACAACAGAGGGTGAGATGGCTGGATGGCATCACCAACTCAATGGACATGAGTTTGGGTGAACTCCAGGAGTTGGTGATGGACAGGGAGGCCTGGTGTGCTGCAGTTCATAGGGTCTCAAAGAGTCACACACGACTGAGCAACTGAACAGAACTGAAGCTGAAACTGATCCATTATTGTAAATCAGGTCTTAAGTGTCTCTATTGAGAATTCTCTAATCACAAGAGTGTTTGGGACATCTTGGGGAGAAGCCGGTTTGCTGTAATTTCCACTTAATGGTGTGTCTCATAGGTCTTTTGGAGCTGGAGACGGGGATTTGAGTCAGTTGTTTGAAGTAGAGTCAACACAAGCATCTTCATTAATTGGGGTTTTCTGTTGTCTTTCTCTTCTGAAGTGACCACAGTGATGTCTTGAGCAACGATCTTGTACCTTCTAGTGTTTTCTCATTTTCCTCAAAAGACTGCGTTACTCAGTAGTAACAAGTTCAATTTAAATGACAAGTACAAGAGTAACAAGTAAAACCCACATGTAGAAAAATGTTCAGCTCATTCTCTCTCCCTCAGGAGCAGAAACAACAGGTCAGAAGAGCTAAGCTCAGCCCCTCTGGTCACTCTTGAGCTAAGAAGGACACATGGTTTCACTCTTCCTCAAAAGGACCCCCCTCCTCAGAAGGTTTTCATGATAAACCAATGAGCTCATGGGCATGAAAAGCTTTGAAAAGTTATTTTGGTCACAGTCTAATGAACAATCCTAAAGATAACTTGTTTCTCTGGTACCAGTCCAAGTTTGGTCTTTAGCAAAGTGGGCAGAGTATATACTGAAGATGACACAGACCTGGTAGCTTCTCCCCTTCAAAGTTTCTACATGAGCAAGAAAAAGACACATCACGAGAGAATCAAATCCCATTGATCCAACACTGCCAATTGGTATTTTATTATAAGTCAGACTATCTGGGATTGGATAAATTTTTCACTTCAAGTAAAATGTTGGGTAATGGGGGACTGAATAACCAATAGAGAAAAGATATGAGATAAAAGGAAATTAGAAAATAAGATAAAGTGATTCGTTACTCATTTATCTTTTTGTTTCTTTTCCAAATTTTTTTTGTTGAGAGAAAATTCAGAGTACATAAAATTCACCATTTAAACCCTTTTAAACTGTACAATTCAGTGGGTTTTTTTTTTAGTATATTCACAATATTGTGCAACCATTATCTAATTCTAGAACATTTCCATTACCCCAAAATAAACCTCATATCTCCCAATTCCCTCTTTCCCTTCATCCCCTGGCAACCAGTAATCCATTCTCTATCTCCTATGGTTGTCTGTTCTGGACACTTCATATAAATGGAATCACATAGTATATGGTCTTTCCTTTCACTATTTCTTGAGCATCCATTATGGGCCAGCACTGCACGAGCGTTTGCCCTCAAGAGACGTTTGTCTTCCCTAGCCAGGGAGGAAAATCTGTAGCAGCAGAATTTTCCTGCCTGAGGGTTAGGGATGGGGGTTTGATGGTGTCCTGGCACAGGAAGTGATATGCCTGCTGCTATATTAGCAAAGGAAATGGAGTTTCCAGTAAAGAAGAAGGAATGGCACTGCAGGAAGAGGGAGCAGCGTAGAGATGGTATGTGTGTGCTGAGGAAGGCTGAAAAGTCCTTCATCTGCAGTTCTTGCATCAGGTGTACAGGCAGGGCAGGCCCCGCCAGGGAGGAAGGGGACAAGGTAGTGGGTAGGTTAGGTCAGAAAGAGCAGAGATGAGAGAGCTGCTCTGAAGAGACTGGGACTGCTCCTCCAGGCTCTGGGGACCACCAGAGCTGCACAAGTCAGGGAGAGGCCGGGTGTATGTTTTAGGAAGGAAGCTGCTGTGGAGCGTGGACTGCAGAGGGAAGACTCTCAAGTGGAGAATGTGGAGGATGGCAACAGTCCGGGGGAAGGAAGGCTTGGCAGTGGCAGGGGACTCAGGAAGCAAGGTCCATTTGAGAGCAATTTCTAAAGTAGGATGGATAGGAGTTGGGTGTTTGCTTAGATGTGGCAGGTGAGAGAGAGGAAGTCACAGCTCCAGACCAGCCTCCCCCTGACCCATAATGAGACCCTGGGAGAATCAGAGGCAGCCTGAGAATCCAGCACCTCTGCGTGCAACGTGACAATGGCTTCCCTTTCTGGGAGGCATTCTCCTAGGGCTTCCAAAGCTTTGAGGGGGTGAGCCCCTGCTGGCCGCGCCCACCCCACAACACCCTTCCTCAGTTCTCCCAGCTGCCCAGAGGCCTTTGCACAGGCTGTTCCCTCTATGTGGCCCCTCTCTGGCACTCACACACCCTCCTCTTGGTCAATGCCTGTACATCCCTGCCCTGTTTGGTCAAAATCTCCCTGTATGCATTTTTTACAGAACCACGCCATTTCCCTCACAGTGTTGTTACATTGTTAATTTCTCATATACATGTTTGATTTGTGATTCCCCAGTGGCTTGAAGCTGCAGCAAAGGCCAGAAAACATCCATTTTGGCTCTTGTAGCTGGCACTTACCAGCACACCTGACATGTGGTTGATGCCCTATAATACTTGTTGCAAAATGGAAAAGAATGAGCAAATGAGCCTGGGATCTTTTCCATGAATCTGAGACCTGTTGAGATGCAGTTCTCTTCAGGGAAGTGGGAAGAGAGGAGAGTCACTGAAATCTTAGCATTTTCATGAGGGCCCTCCTCATCACCCCCGGCCTGGACTTTTCTTCTCATAATATCTGCTTTTGAGGAAGGTGGTGGGCAGCCATACCTCTCAGAGTGAATCCAGCCACTGGCTTCTTACCTCAGGTTACAGTATCTTATGCTTTTTGTGTGTAACATATTGAGGGCTCATGAGAACACCTCCCAGATTGTAATTAATCTCCAATGTGCTCCCGGCTCAGCAAAGCAGGGAGAGACTGGAACTTTTATGGCAAACGTTTCTAGAGCTGGTCCCACTTGTCTCCGTTTTCAATCTCCCTCACCTCTCTGCTTGACAGTTCTCAGCTGCTCTACAAAAGAATGTGAGTTGTTGAAGCAGGCTTAGACTGACCTCCTCGAGGGCCCTGGAGATATCTCCTCGGGAGCCCTGGAGATGATACAGATACATTTCATGACGGCTCCTGGGAAAGATTGGGTTCCTAGGCTCCAGGGAACTTTCCTAACAACAAAGCAGGAGAATCTAGGATAGAAATAGAATGTCCTCCAACCCTGAAGAGGTTTCTCTTAAGAATCACTCAAAGGAAAGGTTTTTAATGACATTATCTCTTTGTCTGTGGGCTGATTCTGTATCCAGGATACCTGGACATAATCATGATTCTAGATCAAGGAAGGGTATGTTTGTTGGTGGGTTTGGCTCAAATAATTACTCATAGGCTGTGGTCAACTGGCTAAGCTCACCTAGCCAGTGAGTGGCAGAGCTGGACCTGGAGCAGGCTTTGTATTTCTTTTACCTTTCCCCATGACGCTGGAATTACAGCCAAATATATTTCCAGACAGGCTTCCCCGGTGGCACAAGTGGTAAAGAACCTGACTGTCAAGGCAGGAGACATAAGAGACACAGGTTCGATCCCTGGGTCAGAGAGATTTCCTGGAGGAGGATATGCCAACCTACTCCAGTATTCTTGCCTGGAGAATCCCAAGGACAGAGGAGCCTGGCTGGCTACAGTCCATAGGGTCGCACAGAGTTGGACAAGACTGAAGTGACTTAGCACACATGCATGCATGTTTCCAGACTCTGACCCTCTAAGGCCCACTTCAGCTGATCCAGTGGCCTGAGCCCAACTTCCACAAACTCGAGGGTCCAGGAAGCTCACCTAGGAAGCCTGTGGCCCATGCAAGTTCGCAGGCCCAATCCCTAGATATTGGGATTCTGCAGGTCTGGGCTGAGCCCTGTGAAGTGAAGTAAAAGTTGCTCAGTCAGGTCCAACTCTTTGCAACTCCATGGACATATAGTCCATGGAATTCTCCAGGGCAGAATACTGGAGTGGGTAGTCTTTTCCTTCTCCAGGGGATCTTCCCAACCCAGGAATCGAACCCAGGTCTCCTGCATTGCAGGTGGATTCTTTACCAGCTGAGCCACAGGGGAAGCAAAGTCCTGAGTACTGCATATTCAGTAAGAGCTCCAGGGAATTTGGGTGCAAGAGGATCCAGAACTAAACAGATGTAGAAAACACTCTACTTCAAGTCCAGTCAGTCCAGTGGGCTTTTAGGTGGATAGATTACAAATGCATTGCAGGATATAAGCACCTCTGTTTGGGCCTTAGCTTTCTCATCTATGATTCCAACTCCCCCAATGGCACTCTACCCTCCTTCCTACCCCATCCTAAAATCACCTGTCATGAGTCAGAGTCCTTAATAGCACAATGCCTGGCCCAGAGTAGAGGTTTGGAAATATTTACGGTATAAGTGGAAGGAAGGAAGGAAAGAGTGGAAGGAGAAGGGGGGAAGGGAGGAATTAAGGCAGGCTGATCACACTTGCATATTCATCTATAGAGAAGAGCTTCTATCCACAAGGAATACTGTTGCGTCTATAAGCCCTACTGACTTATGTAATACTGGAAAGGGTCCCCAAGATTCTTCCCATCCCATCTCTGTACCTACCTCCATCAATCCTACCCCACCAGATACCATCCCCATGTCCATGCCCTCCTCCAGCCTCTCTACCCACCAAGATTCATCACTGACTATTAGCAAGGGAAACAGCACATGTCCCTCTCGATTGTTTAAGATGAGCATGACGCTCTGTGCTGTGATCCATCTTCAGTACAAGAGTTTTAACTGATGCCTAATGAACAAACCTCATCTTTGTACATGTTTCACAGCAATTCACAGTTAACAGTCTGAAGAACGATTTGGCTATATGAACAACTTCTTCCCCCAGATGCCCATTCTCCAATGATGCCTTCCATTCCTCTTCTTGGGCTCAACCCTGTCTTATAAGAATTTCCCAGTTAAAACAAATTATCTAATCTCTAAAGATCAGTTCGTTATTCTTAGATCTCTGACTCATTCAAACAATGAAATATTTGCTATGGTAACTCCAAAGCGTCTTCATCCTTGTGCCCTCCTCTGCTTTGTTTTTGCTTTTGAGTCTGGTAAATAGTGTTTTTGAATTAGAAAAGTTACTGATATTGCAGCTCCCCCAACTAAAAGAATGTGTATAATAAGAATATACATTCTTAAAAAAAATGGAAATACACACACGTGTTTGGGCTTCCCTGGTGGCTCAGTTCTAAAGAACACTTCTGCTAATGCAGGAGATGTGGGTATGATCCCTGGGTTGGGAAGATACCCTGGAGAAGAAAATTGCAACCCAGTCCAGTATTTTTGCCTGGAAAATCCCACAGACAGAGCATTTGGCGGGGCTACAGTCCATGGGGTAACAAAAGAGTAGGACATAGCTTAGCGACTAAACAACAAACACACACGCACACATCCTCAGAGGAAAGTCAACCACCATGAGACCACAGGAAGGTGCAAGACCTCTGAAAGAAGGGAACCTGGGGGATGCTTCCCTTCATTTTCATTGAAGCAGAAGAAGGAGTCAGGCCTGTTGATTGTCTCACAACATTTGAAGGTCTAAATTCTCATCTCGGACTGATTTCAGGCAGGAACTTTTGAATACTCAGAATATTTGATTAGTCAAATGGGTCAAATACATAAAGGTTAATTCTCTCCCATATAAGAAGACTAGAGATAGGCATTTCTCTGTTATGCAAGCTCATTTCATCATCTTGCTCTTCAACAATGAGGCTTCCTTCATTAAGGTCATCTCATGATTCAAGACGGTAGCTGGAGTCCCAGCCATGACATCCACACTCTAGGATGCATGACTGAGGAAGGAGGAATAGGTAAAGGATAAAAGGGCATTCACTCCTATGGAATTATTTCCCTTTACTCAGCCTTCCTGAAAGTGCCATATAATATTTTGCTAGCACTTAAAAGCACAGTCTCACCTAACTACAAAGGAGGCTTGAAAATGTAGTCTTTTAATTGGGCACATTGACACCACAAATAAAATGGATGTTCTGTTGTTGAAAAAGAGGTAGAGAATGGATTTGAGTGGGAACTAGCAGTCTCACCGAGAAGTCAGAATTTCATCTATTGAAATTTTGCGTGTGTGCTAAGCCACCTCAGTTGTGTCCAACTCTTTGCAACCCTATGGACTGTAGCCTGCCAGGTTCCTCTGTCCATGGGAATTCTCCAGGCAAGAATACTGGAGTGAGTTACCATGCCCTCTTCCAGGGGATATTCCCAACCCAGGGATGAAATTCATGTCTCTTACATCTCTTGCATTTGGCAAGCAGGTTCTTTACCATTAGTGCCACCTGGGAAGCCTATTTTAATAGGGGACTAAAGGAGCCTGGCAGGCCATGGTCCATAGGGGTCACAGAGAGTCAGACACAACTGAAGCGACTAAGCATGCACGCAAAGGACAATACAAAAAGATAGAGGAGAGCAATGAGGGGGAAACCTTAAAAATCCAGGAATACTTGCCAATGTGAAACTTAGTTAAATTTTCATTTGGAAGGACAGTATGCCAACAAATGACACACTCTCTTTCTTTCTCTAGTAAGTGCCCCACAGATATGTTTGAATTGAAATACTTGAAATATTTTTTGAGTGACCTATAGTGTTGAGTAAATTTAAAGTGGTATGCAACATATCCTATAATTTTAATAAAATTAAGTATGTATGTACAGATAGATAGATAGACTAATAGAGCCGGCCAACCAGGCAGGAGGGGTATTAAAACAACTGATAATAGTAATTCTCTCTGGATAATGGAATGGAATTTGGAATAATTTTTGTTTTTTCCTTTATTGGATCTTCCAAGTCTTCCAATCATTCTATTTATACATTACTTTTATAGCCTTTTAAAAGCTTTATCAAAATCTATTTGGGACAAAAATCAGTACATGTATGGCCTTAGCTACAAAACAAAACAAAAAAAATCAGATTTTAAAATAAGAAAGAATTAAGATAGACATTTAAAAATCACTTCTTAATAAAAAGTGATTTGGCATTGCAAGAGTGGGCTCATGGAGACATTTAGACAAGAAATCCACAGTTCTCTGACAAGAAAATTAGGCAAGGCGTGGTCTCCAGTGGCCTCATCACAGCTCCTCACTCTAGGACGCCAGGCTTCATTTCTAAGCTCCTTGTAAACAGACAGGCATCAGTGACTCATTTATCCTCAAGCATCATGTTGCTATAAAGATGACACAGTACATTCTTTGCAAAGACATTTGTGGAGCCCAGGGAGATTTTAACACTAGAGCCCTTGACTGTATGCCCAATAGGTTCCGCTTGTCCCTCTTTTCCTCTGTAGGCACGGCTAACCCCGTGTGGTCGTGTATATGGGAAAGCTAAAAATTTGCCATTAAATTGGCTTAATTAAGCCTGCATTGATTTATATTAGATATCTGATTCTCACTCTGGAAGGAGAGCATAGATCTTTGAGTTTCACAGGGTCAGTTATTGCATACAATAGTCATACTGAGAGGCTGAGAGGCCAGCGAATGAGGTCATGGAATATAAAAGACAGGCTATTCCCTCTCTTCTCACCCATATCTACTCTCTGCTCACCACAGTTCCTTGAACAAAATATGCTCTTTCCTGCTTGCACACTTGTACCCAGGTGGTCAATTTTCCTGGCTGGAATGTACCCTTTATTTCCATGCATCTGAACCCTATCCATCCTCAGGACTAGCCCACATAGAACCTGCTACCCAAAACTGATTAAAGAAAAATGAGAGGAGAGGGCTTCTGCATTTGTACAAATGAGAAGGCTGCTCAAGTGGCCCTTCACAGGAGATAGAGATGACCAGCTTCTCCAGATTTTATGCTATATTTTCATATTATATAGAATATTATATATATCCTGTAACATAGCTAACTACCAAATGAGTAATGTAGACAAATATTAGAGGAGTTCTGAGATCAGGAATATCAAAGAGGTTTGGAGGTACATAGAACATTTTTAATTTGCTATTTGGAATGCTGAACTTTTCATCAAAATATTACCAATACAGATTAATTTTTAAGATAAAGTATTTCATGACAAAACTCCTTTATTCAAGTTCAACTTCATAATAAAATTTCCCTTTAGCACAGCCATATTGCTTCCAAATTTTCCCATTTTTATTTTATTTTTCCCCATTTTTAATTTTAAAGAAATTATCTTTCTTGGGATAAGTTCTTTTCTATTTCCATTTTTTCAGTAAAAATTTCCTTGATTAGTTGCATTTCTATTTGTTTTTTAACAGCTTTATTGATATATAATTCACATTATATACAATTCATACATTTAAAGTGTACAATTTGAAGATTTTTAGTATATTCACAGATCTGTGGAATCATCACCACAATCAATTTTATAATTTTTTTTATCATTCTCAAAAGAAATCTCACACACATTAGCAGTCATTCTCATTCCTCTTCAATTCCCCAGACCTAAGCAACCACTAAGTAATCATGTCTTTATGGATTTTCCTATTCTGGACATCTCATACAAATAAAATCATGCACTATGTCATCTTTTGTGACTGGCCTGTTTCACTTAGAATAATGCTTTTAAGATTCATTCATGTTGTAGCATGAATCAGTACTTTATTCCTTTTTATTACCGAATATTTCTTTGTATAAATATACCACATTATACAGCTTCCCTCATGGCTCAGATGGTAAAGAATCCACCTGCAATGTGGGAGACCTAGGTTCAATCCCTGGGTTGGGAAGATCCCCTAGAGAGGCAAATGGATACCCACTCCATTATTCTGGCCTGGAGAATCCTATGCACAGAGGAGCCTGGAGGACTACAGTCCATGGGGTCACAAAGAGTTGGATACAACTGAGCCACAAGCACACACACACCACATTGTACTGATCAGTTTGTCAGTTGATGGACATATGGGTTGTTTCCACTTCTGTGAATAATGCTACTATGCACATCCACACTTAAGTTTTCAAATGAATGTATGTTTTCATTTATTTTGATATATACCTAGGAGTAGAATCATCATTTGATTGCACTTGACCTGACCTAATTTTCTTGATTAACACTCCTTCCATTGTGTTTTCTTTTACAAAGTACAGAAAGACACAGAGAGAGAGACAGGGCGAGAAGACAGAGTGTGTATCTGTTCAAGTGTCTTGTCTAAAGTTCATGAGGACATTCAGAATCAAATGATCTACAGCAATCAATGTGATTGGGTCAAAATATCCTATAAAGTTTTCTGGGAGAACTCTAACCTGAGTTGAGCTGTATACACAAACAGCTGGAGAAGAAGAGAAAGAAGATGGCATTCCAGTAGGGGCCACAGCGTAAGCAAAGCACTGGTCATTGGGCTGAGTATGAAGTATTTGGGGGATAAGTAGCAGGTAGTAGAAGGTGAGGTTGGAATGATTCGATGGGAATCACATCATCAAGGTCTTTGAAGAGCAGCCACCAAGGGTTTAAAGACTAAATTTTTATAGTTTTGAAGGAACCTTTGGAGACTGCAGTCTAGGGACATGAGTAACATGATCAGATCAAATGGACATGATCAGGGTAATGACAGGCAGGTACAGGCAGGATAGACAGAAGCATGGACATATTTATGATAGCAAGCCCCCATTTTGGAGGCTGTTGCAGCAATTCAAGGTTGAGGTTAAAGCTTTGTGGATAGCCAGCTGGAAGCTGGTGACTTACATTGATTCAGTGGGCAAAGGCATCATTCATCATGGTGCTGGTTCCCCAAAGGACCCAAGTCTATGTTCAGGGAAGTGATCATTTCCCTATTATATAAATCGATTAGGTCATTCAGAGCTGAGATTGATGCCAGGGGTTTGCTACTAATCAAGCTAGAATAACAAGCTGGAGGACAAGGCAGGCCCTCTGCCAAATGGGTAAGGAGAAAGTCCAGAGGCACAGAACACTGCAGCAAAGCACTCTGTTCCTGCCCTGGGAGTCCGGGCAGAGAAAACCACTGAGAGATCTGGCAATGCCCTTCAGCTTCATCTGGAGACTCTAGGGCCAACTCCTGGAATGACACTTCCAGGCCTTCTGTCAGAGCTATCCAGTCAAGTGGAATCCAGCCCTGGAGGCCCATGGCTAGGCTGTCCTCCCTACCTGCAGGAGCTTGTAGAGACAGGGTTTTTATAGGGATGGAGGAACAGGCTAGGGTGATGACACCAGTAGTGAGCCCAGGGGAGACAAAGGCTTGGAGAGAAAAATTGAAGGTGTATTTTGTCAACAATAACAATAGTCTGCAATGGCAATGGCTTGTGTTTACATAAGGCTCCCATTGTAAAAGAGAGGGCTCTGTATTCTCACTGGATGAGATGCCTTCCTCTCACTCAAAGGTCCCCCTGACCCTTTCTGAGAAGACCACTGTAAAACTAACCACATGCCATCCAGGACCAGTAAGGCTGCTTCTGACTCTGTTAGTGGTGGAGCCTCTCCCATTTGTCCCTTCCCTAACACAAAGGAGAGTACAGTTGGCTCCATCTATAAACTGGAGTAGAATTTCTAAGAAGAGCCAAGTCTCTGATGTGTCCTGGTTTGAGAAAAGCAGTATCTCAAGTCCAATGCCTTTCAGCTTCTGGACAGCTCTCTTGTACACCCGACCTCCACTCTTTCTGTCAGGGCATGGGTCAGAAACGTTTCCAGGCTTTGAAATGCTCAGTGAATGGTGGAGGCTTGCTCAAGAACCACTTTGAGTTCCTTGACACTTAGGGGACTGACGATGCCACTACTTTGGGTGGAACTTAGCTTGAATATTTTCTATTGTAGAGCTCAGACAGCCTGAGATTTGGGGTGAGGGGCTGATTTTGGATTTCCTCACAGTTGACCCATCTAGGGTATCTAAGCACAGTCCCCATCGTTATCTTCATTTTCTGTCATCTGCATCATCTCATCATTATTCAGGGTCCCCCTCTCCTGTGGAAGGCGGACGGACAGAGAAGGGGCTGGCTGCCAGAAGAGGACAGCTTTCTGTCTGTTCCAAGGGCATTCCTCGACACAGAACTTAAGAGATCCAGGCAAAGCCGGCCTGCGTCTGGGCGAAGAAGCTCCAGCGGTAGGGCTGAGCCCCGCACGGCGTTCCCCTGTTGCGGCGGGGCGGAGAGGGTCGAAGATATCCGGCCCCCGACACACACCCTCCCCCTCAGGGCTCAAGAACACAGCCTTCCCACTGCTGGCCTGGAGGAGCTGCTAAGTGAGCTCTCCGTACATCTCCTGTACCCACCCTGCCGCCTCCAGGATCTTAACCAGGATCCCCCACCACCCTGGGTCGAAGGACCAGAGGGCAGAGGTGACGAATGGAGATCCTGCAGCCGGGTGGGCCTGAACGCTCCCTCCTCCCGAGGCACCTTGGTCCCCTACTCGCGCTTGACTCCTCCCCCGTCTCTATTCCGCAGCGTCCCCGCCCTGTCAGCACTCTGCTTCAGCGACCGCACCTGCCTTAGGGGTCGAGGGGACACACGGGAGGCAGAAAGGGAAAGAGAGGGTTTGGGGAGCGTAGCGCATCAGGGTGACCAGCTGGGCCGTGCCGCGGGTCCCCGCAGCCCGAGCGCCGCCCGCCCCGCGGCTGCGGCACCGATGCGCTGTCCGCGGTGCTGACGCCGGCCGCCCGCTCGGTCGGCAGGGGGAGGAGACGCCCTCGTTCTCCCGCCGCCCGGAGTCCAGTGACCCCACCCCCGCTCCTAAGTAGGATCCTTTCCCCCGAAGGAACTCCCCGAGACCGGGCGCTGTGGATGGATCCAGGAAGAAGAAGCGAGCGAAAGGGAACTTAAACTTCGGACCGGAGCCCGAGAACCCGGTGTTGGGGAACTAGCGTCTTTCGGCCTCCAGCACCTGAGACCGCAGGGCAACGTCAAGTTGAGCAAAGTTTGGCTGCCGCTTGGACACAGGGAGGGATTCCGGGGCCGAAGTGCAGGGAAGGACTGGACGGTGTTCTCCGGCGGGGTGGTAGCTGCACCGCAGCCCGGACACCTGCTTCGGCGCCCCGCATTGGTGTCACCAGAACGACCGGGAAGGCGTCGCAGGAGCCCAGCTCCCCACCCCTTCTCTCCCGTCCTTACTCCCCACCCCCCCAACACCCCGCCCCGGGCGCCGGTGACTCCGCCTCTCCGTGGCGGGCGGCTCTCCGGCTGGAGCTGGAAAGGGAGCGCTTCTCCGGACTCTGCTCGGTTCCAAGGCTCCGAAGCCGACGCCGCCAGCTCAAGCCCGGGGGCGGGAGCTGGACTGCCCACGGACCCTGCGTCTGGGAGCCGCCTGGCCCGGAACGCCCCATGGGACGCCGCCGGGCTCTCTCTCCGAGCCCTGCTGCCCTGTCCCAGTCCTAGGCGCCCGGGCTCCACAGCCCGCCCCGCCCGCAGCCTGCGGCCTGTCTGGAGGGGAGTATGAGGCCCGGGGCCCCGCGGACTCCGGCCACAAGGCGGCAGGGGCCTACCTTGAGACCCCCGCGCCCGAGGGCGGTGGGTGAGGAGCCGCGGGAGCAGGCCAGGCGTCGGGGCGCGGAGAGGAGCGCCCCAGCTCTGGCGCCCGAAGGGCCGCGGGACCCGTGTGCGGCCTGAGCGCCGAGGAGGCGGCGAAGGCGCCCTGCCGTCCGGGCTGCTCCGCGGCGGCCCCAGTCCCCTGGTCACCATCCTCACGTTTCTGCTCCCGCGGGGGGGATGTCGCGGCCCGGGCCCCGAGCGCCGCCCCGGCCCCGGGGCTGAGCTCCGGACCATGTCCTCCCGCAGCCCCCGGCCCCCGCCCCGCCGCTGCCGCCGCCGCCTGCCGCGCCCCTCCTGCTGTTGCTGCTGCTGCCGCCGCTCACACCTCAACGAGGACACGGGCCGCTTCGTGCTGCTGGCGGCGCTCATCGGCCTCTACCTGGTGGCGGGCGCCACCGTCTTCTCGGCACTCGAGAGTCCGGGCGAGGCGGAGGCACGGGCGCGCTGGGGCGCCACGCTGCGCAACTTCAGCGCGGCGCACGGCGTGGCCGAGCCGGAGCTGCGCGCCTTCCTCCGGCACTACGAGGCCGCGCTGGCAGCCGGCGTCCGAGCCGATGCGCTGCGCCCGCGCTGGGACTTCCCCGGCGCCTTCTACTTCGTGGGCACAGTGGTGTCGACCATAGGTGAGCTACGCGCCCAGCGCGCGACTTTCCTCTCCGCGTCTTTCACCTGCCGCCCTTTCCACTGCTCCAGGGCTCGAGCCGCGTCCCTCGGCTCCCTCTTCCCTTCTAACGCCCGAGTGCCTACTTTCATCGCGCCCTCTCCTCCCGCCAGTCCCTCTCTTCCTGCCTCGTCTTCTTCTTAACTGGCTTTCGGCGCGGGAGGTGGCCTGAAAGGCCCATCACTGGCGCTTACCCAGCGGTGACTGACTGCCCGGCAGAGAGGCCAAACCGGGAGAACACTCACCTGGGCATGGGGCAGACCGGGGGCCGCCTGCTCTCCAGCACTTGCCGACTCCGTGACCTAGCCTCCTGTGCCTCGGTGTTCGCTTCTGAAAAGGACAGGGGAGAGTATGTATGAGGGGCCTGGGGCTTCCTTCTTATTTCTCACGGCTCCCGGTCCTCGGTTTCCTCGTCCAGGTAATCTGGAAAGCCCTTTCTCTCTCCACTCAGCGTTTTTATCTCTTTTCCCTCTCTTCTTCTTTCTTTTCCCACGCGTTTTCCCTGAGTCCTTTAGACCCTTTACCTTGGAAAAGGTGACCATTTTCCAGACTAATCCCCAGGTCTCCTTCCACCTTTTTCTACAGTCTGTACCATCCCTTCCCAGAGCAAAAAGCCCATTAGACTTGGAGAATAGGACTTCAGCTGCTCTGATTCTGGTTTTCTGCCCTTACTACCCACCCCGCAATTTCCCTCCAATTTCTTGACCTCTTTTCTTTGTAACCTTGTTATCTTTTCCAATAAATATTGGCACCAAGGGGTAGCTTGTATGCAGGGGTTAGTTTCTCTATACTTTCCATCATTCCTTCCTCTTATTTTCGGTAAAAACAGCTCATGGTTTTGTAACAGTGCAAGAAATGCTGTGTAAATGTTCCTTGAAGCCCCTCCCCCCACTTCTTTCCCCCTCCTCTGAGCTTCTTCTATAGAGATTCAGGAGCCGCCACTGCTCCCCACTCCACCCTGTCTCTGTCTCTCTTCTCTTACCCACTTTCTCCATCCCCCCATTTCCCCGAGTGTCATGTGAAACAGATCTCCTCCCATTACTGTATACAGTGCAGAATAAATACAAGATTGTCACTTGGGCATGACTCTGTGTCTCATCCACTCCTCCTTCGAGTCCCAGGGTGAAAAAAGCATTTGGCTGCTCTTGCTTCCAGTCACCCCCAAGCACTATCTGCTGGTGGTAGGTTTGGCGGAGGGGACTGGACTCACAGTTTTTTTTTTAAGTGCTTTAAAAGTGCTAAAGATGCTTAGTCCTGATGACATCATGTGTTCATAGCTCATTATTGATTTATGCTCTTGCTCTTTTAAACACACCCATTTGCTTTCACCTAGAGGCACACCTGTGCACATATTGGACAGTCACAGCATTTCTGTCCCGGCGGTATGCTCTGACTTTGGCTTCCTAATGGGACCCACTGGTTAAGGGAAAAGGTGACAGCAGTGTCCCCTTCCCCTTCAGGCCACGAGTCCGTCTTGATGGGGCCTCATTCCAGGGACCTGTGGACTCTGCCTTTCTGATGAGCTCCCTTCTTTATTCTTCGTTCGCTGGCTTTATTCACTGCCCAGCCATGGCTTCTACAGCTTCTTTTCAGTCCTATGCATGAAATTAAGTCAACATGTTGGCAAATTGTTCCAGGCCGGAGCCTTTAATCTACTGGCAGGATTGGCTGTTTTTTAGTCAAGCAGAAAGAAACTGTGTTCTCTTTCTTGTTTTGTGTTTGGGAATGTAGGCAAGCCTTGTAGGAGGACTATGCTGAAGCTTGTGGCTATGTTACAAATGACCCAGCACATTGTTTCCAAATTCTGCTGCAGGGAGACATTCATCTCGGATAAGAGCTGCACTTAGGGACCAGAATCAGCTGGTGAACAGCTCAGCATTCAACTAGCCCCTTTGCAGAGGTGCCAAGAGGGCCACGTAGGAAGCCGGGTCTCTGCCAGTGATCCACCTGCTGTCATGGTCTCAGGCAGTTAGATAAGTTCTGCTGAATCCTGAAGTAGCATGATTTTTATTTCAGTCTTCTTTTGCAAAAATGTACTTGGATGAAATTTAAGTAAAGATCTACATACGTCAGTTTCACTTCTGTTTATATAGTTCCTTTCCCTTAAATGCCCTGAGTCTTCAGAGAGAATGATTATCACTACTGGTGCTTTTATGGATTCAGCAGCTCAGGGAGCCAAAGCTGAGTCCAAAATGGGCTCTCAGGATTCGATATCTACCATCTTAGCGTGCGCTAAGTTTTATTTGAATATCACAATGTGTATGGTCCATGCAGCAATATGGACGTTTTCTTGTATTGTGTAGACCAGCTAACAGATTTGTCTAGACCTAGTGTAGAAAACTGTGCCATCATTTATCCTATAAATATGATGTATTATGATATAATGTGTGTATCAGGCCCTGAGTGCTATATTTTGAAAGGTTAAAGCTTATTCTACAAGGCAAGGGTTGAAGCATATTCCAACAAGGGCAGCTGAATTGCAGTGTTCATGGGCGCCACATCTTGGCTAGCCTCACTAATGATGATTGGAACAAGGAGGAGTCCTTTGGTCCAGTCGCATGTGGCTCAGAGTGTTAAGGGATCTGTCTCAGGTCACAGTTAATTATGTGTTCAGCTAGGTCCAGAATCCAAGTTATGCTGTGTTTATTCTACCAGTTTCATTCATATAATTGGTGGGCACATTCTTGTTTGAGGCTGAAGTATTTAATAATGTGTGTGTGTGTCTGACACCACAGCAGGGCTGACCATACGGACTGGTCTGTTGGTCAGGCCAACAATTAAGTCCAGAGAGAACTTGAAGGATCAGACATATCTTAGAGGTCAGACAGACTAGAAAGAAGCATCTGGCAAGTCTTAGACAGCTGGGAAGACAAGAGCCAGTACCAAGAAGGTCAGAGACAGAAATGCTAGCAAGCAGGAGACATTTGGGTAAATTCTGTTCCAAGAACAGTAGCCACTTGCTCTCTGCCTTCTTTTGCACCAGTTTGTGTGTGTTTGTGTGTAGAAGAGGGAAAGAAGTGTCAGGAATGGGCCTTCAGCTAGTGGGAGAGATCGAAGAAAAATTCAGGTGTGGCTGTGTATACTCAGGTTAGATGAAACGTCCTGATGAGGTGCAATATTTGTCCTGACATTTGGCTTGAACAAGGCCCATATCTGGAGCTAGGTAATTTGCAATTGTGAAACACATGTGTGTCCACGCAACATAGACCCAGTGGGAAGATGTGCCAGTGATTGTTCAGTGGTAGTTGAGGCTGAATAGAAATTCAGTCTGAATAGCTCAAGTAAAATGAAAATCCACTTTGTGGTCTAAATTATTCATATTGATTGCTTACACTGAACTGAAATCCTGGGCAATTATTTCTCCCATTTATGCTCTGTGACATATTCCCAAGAAGATGAAATCAAGTTTGTTTTAATGTAAATGCATCCAGTTATTCATTCCTCCATTTAACAAAATCCTAAGCAAGCAGAACTCACAACCATCATGTATCGCCTTTGGCATGTTGTTATCTGCATCTCCCATGATAACTTGAAGTCCTGAAGATAAAGACAGTAACTGATGTTCTTTAAGACTACACAGTATTCTTGGAGGCAGTCCCTAGGTGAATGATATTCAAATATACAAAGTATTAATCCGTCATTTCACATCCTAAAGGATGTTTTATTGGTTTACTTTGAAAAGATTAAAAGGAAACTCTCCACTGGGGTTTTAATTATGCAACTGCTGTCAGATTTACACATAGGGAAGAACATATTTAAAACTCTCTCTCAAATGGCAGCTTGATATAAAGAGAAATATTTTTGCTTCCTTTTATTAGGTTTTCTGGCAGCGTATTTGAGCTGTAAAGCTAAAACCATGGCGCTGTAGCCGGGATGGTGTAGGTATAAGAGATGGCACTTTTGGCACTGCATAATTTAGCTTGCTACTTTCAGAATTAGGCGTACTTAATTATTCAACTGCAAGATTAGTAACAAGTTCTAACTTTTTTCTTCCCTTTTAACATGGAGTTTTTAAAATGTTTTTGTTTCAAAGAAAACTAAGACATTAAAAGACCAAACTGTCACTACCCCTTTACATTTGGTTTTCTTCTGACATGTATGTAATCCAGCTGGAGCTGGCTCTGATGCTGGGAGTGAAATATATTACCCAGAAGGAGAGGAGCACCTTTCTTTGCTTATTTCTCTCATCATTTTTTTTTTTTTTTTTAATTGGAAGATGATGCTGTGACAACTTTGAAGGACATCTCGGGGGAGGAGTACATCATTAGATTTGAAACTCTAGATGGACAGCGAGGAAAATGCATTCTAATTCATTGCCCCTTCCTCAGCAACCAGCACTGGACCCAGCACATTGTAAATAGTCAATAATTATGATAACTCATAATACTCTGCCTCATATAACTGTTTTCATTTTTGCAAGGTCCCTTGCAGTTCTTTCTTTTGTAGGAAAATGAAAGGAAACTAACTGACAAGTGCTGAGCTGCTTTTGGTCTAACACTTTATAATATCATCAGTGTTGTTTCCATCTTTCCACGTGTCCTTCACACACTAATTTTATTTAGGTATTTTTTAGCTGCGGTGTGTCTTTGTTGCCGCCCGTGGGCTTTCTCTAGTTGCAGCAAGCGGGGGCTACTCTTCACTGTGGTTTGCTGGTTTCTCCTGGTGGTGGCTTCTCTCTCATTGTGGAGCGCAGGCTCTGGCGCATGGGCTCAGGAGTTGCAGTGCGTGGGCCCAGCGGCTGCAGTTTGTGGGCTCTAGAGCACAGGCTCAGTAGCTGTGGCGCAGGGGCGTAGTTGCTCTGCAATATGTGGGATCTTCCCAGACCAGAGGTCGAACCGGTATCCCTTGCTTTGTAAGATGGATTCTTAACCCCTGGATCACCAGGGAAGCACCACATACTAATTTTAATGAGTGCCTAATATTCTATCTAAATGATGCGCTCTAATTTATTACCCCTATTGTTGGGTATCTGGGTGTGGTTCTCAGTGTGGGGGGCTATTTTGAGTAATACCACAGTGATTATCTTTATGCAGATGGCCTTTTCTTCATGCAATATCTCCTTGGGATGAATTCCAGCAGTGAAATTGATAGTCAGGAGACACTGCCATCTTCATCCACGGCTCTTGGGGTCAGTCCCTTTGGAGTGAAGGACTGTCTGATCTCTCCTGAGCTGAGCCTACAACCTCTACAGAGGCTAGAAGAGACTAGACCGTTACCCAGCAAATTGCTCCATGGAAACAGCCACAGGTCCACTTGGTTTTCTCCAGGATTGCATTCAGTCCCTGGGACTGAGCTGACCCCTGAACAAAGCAGTGGCTTCAGCATCTTCAGCCTCCCTTGCTTTACTGAGGGCCACTTTCTTTGGGAAATTTGGGTGAGTGGAGAAGGGCAGGAAGGAAAACAGGAACAGCTTCCCAGCCATCAAAGACAGAGAGGGAATACCTGCAGCCTCTTCCTTCCTGTCCCCTGTGTTCCCAGGGATGTCTGCCACCACTTCTGGGCCAAGCCAGCTGATGGAGGGGGTGCGTCCCTTTGGTCCTGACTGTGCCCAAGGACCCCAGGCTGGACTGGCCCAGAACTGTGCCACATGGAGCAGATACCTATCTCTAGAATATTCCAGCTGCATAACACTGTAAAAATCCTCTAGAACTTTCCCCAAGCATTTATACCTTTTTGTCAACAAAAAACAGCAAGCCACCTATTACAGAAAATAGACAGTAGCTGAAGTCTTACAGTGTCTGGACACAATGGCATTATTTTCCCAGTAACAGATACTGCCGACCAAGAAGGCGGGGCATACAGAGCAGTGCTTCTCAATCAAGACAGTATCTGAATTACTAGCTCTGATCATAGTGCGAGTGTCGGTTTCAGGAGGTCTGGGTGGACCCTGGGACTCTGCATTCCTCACTAGCTCCCAGAGATGCCCGTATTCTCGGTAACCAGACTGCACTGGACGCAGCATGGGTATAAAGCAGCAGCAGTGAGTCAGGGACTGCAGCCTAGACCCGCTCTGCGCCTCACTGGCTGCACAGCTGTGAGCAGGACCGGTCACCAGGCGGGGCCACAGTGTCTTCATTCCTAAAAGTAGGGCGAGCGGGGGTCACCTGGGTCCCTTCCAGCTCTGATGTTCTCCTATCTGGGAAGGCTGCTCGCTCACATCCTCTGGTGCACTCAGTGCAGGCTAAGCACACCAACTCTGCAGACTGGGTCCCGGTCCCAATTCTGCCACTTCCGGGCCATCCGCTCCTAGTGAGAGGGCATGCCTCTTCTCACCTCAGATTCCTCCTCTGAAAAGTGAGGATAGCAATGCTCCCTGCCCATGGGCGTCCACAAGGGAAGAAGGAGCTAATCTGTGTGTGCAGTGCCTGGCAAA
This sequence comes from Cephalophus harveyi, assembly GCA_006410635.1. Classification (NCBI taxonomy): domain Eukaryota; kingdom Metazoa; phylum Chordata; class Mammalia; order Artiodactyla; family Bovidae; genus Cephalophus; species Cephalophus harveyi. The sequence goes on along the minus strand of SJYT01021902.1, from coordinate 95,827 downwards.
CCCTCAGAAAGCATCGGCCCCTCAGAACAGGGTGAGCCTCATGGGCGAGCCCTGCACTGCCCCCTTGCACAAAGGGAAGCTGAGTTCAGCGGTGACCCACCGTTCTGCGTCCAGCCCTCTGGGTCTCGCCCCCCCTTCCCTCATGGGCCACTATCTCTGGGGCGCATTGCCATCTGATGCCGTTACATAACTGACCTGGGAGGGTGCTCTTTAAAATGCATTTTCTTTGGGTCTTCAACTGGAATTTTTAATGCCTCGTGTGTGTGCTGTTTGATCTTTTAAAAGAAGATTGGTGAATAACTGAACGAGTGACCGAATGGTGATTGAGACGGTGTCCCTGCTGTGTCTCTGGTCCTCACCCCTCAAGCAGAGCCCTGGGAAGCCACCCTCTATCCCCCGCTGCCCACCCTCTGGGTTTGGTGGGCCGGGGCCTCTTGGCAGAGCCTGGGCTTAGGGGGAGGTCGTGGAGCTGAGACTAGCAGAGACCAGACATAGCTCAGGCCAGGCCTCACCATACTTCTCGGAGGCGGGTCTGGTGTTGGGACTGTGCGGAGAGGCAGTTGTAGGATGGCACTATGGCGTCACCCCACTGTGGGGGGAGCCAGGGTGCTGCTACTCCCTTCACTCTGGGGCTCCTCAGCCCCCCCGAAGGGTGGAGACAGCATCCCCAGGTCTAGGGCAGGAGGGACGAGGCTGCGGAGCCTGCCAGCACGTTCCCTCTCCAGACTGCACCCTGCCAGGAGTCAGGGCCTTTGTTCTGGGGAGCCAGAGGGTAACTGAAGCATCTCTGATCTCTTTGATTATCACCCCACCCCCATACACATGTATTATGTTTGTGCGTTTACAGTGTTTTTACCTGTGTTTACTCAGGAATCTTTCCCCAAATCCCAGAACAGCAAAGAGAATGCTGTATTCCCATTTCACAGATGATGAGACAGCTCAGAGAGGTTAAGCAACTTACCTAGGGTTACACAGTAAAGAATCAGTGGCAGGATAGAGGATTCAGGAGCCCTGACTGCACAACCACCTCTCTGTCGCCCCGAGCCATGCACAGCCACAGAGGGAGGCGAGTCCCAGCCCAGTCTGGGGTCTGCTGGGTAGTGGGGGCAGAGGAGGTGAATGTGAGGCTGTGTCAGCAAGGGCTCAGGCACAGTTTAGGGATCTGGATTTGGTTCTGCTGTGCTCCTTGTAGCCCCAGTGGCTACGCTGAGCTGAGGGCTGCCTGCTTTCCACCCCACCCCCCACGCATCCTTTCTGAGGGAGGCTGCAGGCAGGCAAGAGTGTGGATGAGCATGGTACTCCGTGCGGAGCTCACTGCAACTCTAGGAGCTGTGTTGATGGGAACGCTCAGGGCCCATTGCACCAAGCTTCTGCCCAGGGAAAGGTCCTCATGACCTGCGGGCCCTCAGCCTTGTACTTGAGATAGCAGCAGTGGCCAAGGAGAGGTGGGAACAGAGAAGCAAATAACCCGAAGGTCCGCACTTGAGCACGCCAGCCAGGAAAGTCTGGGGACATGGCCAGCTCAGGACTATCCAAGGTCATGTCTTAGAGGCAGACCCGCTCAGACATTGAGGGAATGCATGAAACCAAGGATCCACCAGTGCACCCCCGACTCTAGCCACTCTCAACTTCTGGCCACCCCACCCTCCCACACAGCCCCATCCCTGAACTCCAGGCACGTTCAGGCTCCAGGCCATTGCTCGTACTGTTTTCTCCACCTGGATGGTCTTACCTTTCTTTCCATTTTCCACCAAATGAACTTGGTTTTCAAGCTGCAGCTCAGATGAGACCATGAGAGCAAGACCTTCTTGGAGCCCCTCTTACTGTCCCAAGACACTTGGTCATTATCTGTTTCTATGCCAGTTTCCCTGGCAATAATGCCAGCCTCTGTGCAGTGGGGTAAGGTATAGCAAGGTCTGGCACAGGACCCAGAACCCAGTAGGTGTCCTTTCTCCTTCCTCCAGGTCAGGAGCCCTGTCTTAGTCTTGCCTGTCACCGCTAGTTAATGCCAGTGACAGCCGTATGGCAGCGGCCGTGCATTGAATAACTACTATGAAGTGGGCACCATGTTTGGAGATGGAGATAATTAAAAAGCAAAGAGGCAGTTTCTGCAAATCATGGAGCAGAATGCTTGGCACAAAGTCGGCAATTAATCAACGTATGTTGAATGGATGGAATGAATAAATGAGTGTGAGTAACTGAAAACCTTGGACTGCTGGAAATAATAAAAAGAGAGTGGGAAAATCTGGGTGCAGGCTGGGCTCCAGGAACCTCGCAGCGCCCGCCTTTCCCTCCCTGCCCTGCGGAGCCAGAGGGGCTGGCTGCGCACTGGCCCTTCTGCTGGGCCACTGGTTTAACGATCTCTCAGTGGCTGGCAGGTGTGCAGCAGACAGCCAGCTCACTCTGGCTGGGGCTCCCCTGGCGAACAGCACTGTCTCCGTGGCTCTCTGAGTCAGCCGGGTCCCTGTCCTACCCTGCCTGGGGCCCAGCAGAATTACTGGAGTGAAACCAAACCAGATGATTCTGAGCCTCAGCCCCAGTGCCCCAGGAGTGGTGGGAAAAGTTCAGTTCTGAACAATGAAGCCAGGCTTCTGGTCCCAGCTCTCCCACCAACCCAGGTGGCCCATCTGGCCCTGGCTGTCGCTGCAGCTTCTGGCCACAAGGAAGCCCTGCTGAATTCTGCCTCTCAGCTCAATATCTCTACCTTCTCCATCACTAGCCCATAGGACACCCCTTAGAAACCAGATGTTGGCTCATAAATTGAACAGAAGTTTTATAAGTAACTAAATGCAGTTCCACAAATCCAGAAAACCACCTCATCCACACAGCCGAGCACCATCACAATGCCTCTAAAAATACTTGGGAAAGCTTTTATTGGAATGGGGTGTCCCAGCTTTCTGGAAAGTTACAGTTGAAATAAACATAAGCCTCAAATCGCACTCCGCGTGACTTCTCCCTAATCCTTTCCAAATGGCCACGATCTCATCCCCTTGCTGCCAAGTGTTCTGAATTCTGAACGCCTCGTGGTGAGCTCTCACACCAGGACCTGCCAGAAAAGCTGCAGGGACAGCCCGGGCCAGGGAGGGAAAAGAAAACACAAAACTGCCCATGTTGAGTGGAACTGCAGGACCTGACCTTCCCAAAACCTAGAGCCTCTCTCTCCTGTTCTCTGCTCCATCTCCCCATGCCTGGCACTGGGCTTGGCACACGCGAGGGAGGGGCTCCATGAATACTTGTGGAATGAACATAAATTTGAATAATTGGTCATTTCCAAGATTTTCAACTCTACTTAGACACCAGTTTAACAAAAAAGTAAAATACGAAAATCTCCACTTAATCAGATGATGATTCACTTTGTAAAAGAAAGCTTCAGTTTGCAGAGGGATTCACTCTGGTGAGTCTGTAAGTACCCAGGGACACCAGTGCATTTCAAGTGAGACGGAGCACGCAGCCAGTATGTCAGGAAGCCAGCAGCCACATCAAGTCCCCTTACTGCCATTGCTACACAGACCCCAGATCTCTGAAGCAGCCCAGTCACTAAAGTCAAGGGGTTCTGGTCAAATTCACAAACATTACACTTGACCAGTGGGCAGTTCAGAGGCATGGATTTCAAGAGCTGATGTGAGTGGTGTGCCTTGTTCCGACTGGAGTTGCTCAGGTCCACTGGAGTGGTCCAACCAACAGAGCATATGCCCAACATGTGGAAAGTGCATTATAAAGCTCATTGCTGTGCATTATTCAGCCAGGCAGGCTGGTCCTGTAGGTGCCTCCATGGCTCACTGCCTTCATCTCCACCCCTGTCCAATCTCCCAGGCATGACCTATCCAAGACCCCAGCCTCACATTCCTTGACCATCTCATCTATAGCAGTGTTTTCCTCTGTCCCCCTCCAGCAAGGCCTCCGTTCCATCCATGTCCAGTGAACTGCACTGCCTTCAAAGCTATGACTAGTGAGCTGCACTGCCTTCAAAGCCCACCTTCTGGTCACCACCTCCCACTTTTCCAGCTCACATCCTCTGTTGCCCCAATATAGGATTCCTTGGACCCCAAACCTGTAGTCTCCTACTCTGAGGTTTCCATCATTTTCTTTGGGCCCTCCTTTCTTTCTGAACCCGGCTTAGATTCACTCTCTCTGCAAGGACCCTTAGCCTCCTTGCCCCTCTCTCTCCCTGCATTGTGTTCCTATACCTACCCTAGTACTATCAAAATACTAGCTTTTCACCCATTCCTTCCCTGTGCCCAAGCTGCTCCATGTGACTAGAAAAAATCATGCAAGATGCTGACCAGTCCAACTTTAAATTAATGACCCTGGGGACCAGCCAGACACTCCATCCTGGCAGACCCTCCTCCTATCTTCCTACTGTGTCAGTTCACCGCTTATTCCTCTTCTTCCCAGGGAGACTGACTTCCTAGCCTCCCACACCCCTCACTCTCTGCTCACACTTCATTGAGAAAATAAAAGTAATCACACAGAGACTCTTTCATCTTTACAATTCCAAATCCGTTCATCATGTGGAGCTGCCTCTCCCTTAAAACAGCAGATGGACTGCCCACTTTCAAATGCCTGCCTCACTGGGTCTCATCCTGTCCAGCTTTCTCAAATACTTTGTTTTTGCCATTACACACACCATGCACTGTTGGTCTGTCCTCCAGTATGCAAACATGCTGTATTTTCTTCCTTCTTAATAGACCCCTCCCTTGACCTCCATCATCCTCCAGCTACCTCCCCATTTCGCTGCTCCTTTCTACAGGCAAACATCCCAAAAGAGTAGTCAACATCTCTCTTCCTCCACTGGATCCACCTCAAACCAGAGTCCAGCCCGATATTTCCACTGAGTATGCTCTTGTAAGATCCCCCATGGCCTCCTTTCTATAATTCCAGTGATGACTTCCCTGCTGCTGCTGCTGCTGCTAAGTCACTTCAGTCGTATCCGACTCTGTGCAACTCTATAGACGGCAGCCCACCAGGCTCCCCTGTCCCTGGGATTCTCCAGGCAAGAACACTGGAGTGGGTTGCCATTTCCTTCTCCAATGCATGAAAGTGAAAATGAAGTCGCTCAGTCGTGTCTGACTCTCTGCGATTCCATGGACTGCAGCCCACCAGGCTCCTCCGTCCATAGGATTTTCCAGGCAAGAGTACTGGAGTGGGGTGCCATTGCCTTCTCCTGATGACTTCCCTATCTTCATCTTACTCAGCATCTCAGCAAAATTTGACACCACTGGCCATTGCTCCTTGAAATCCTCTTTTCTCTTGGCCTTTGAGGCACCATGCACTCCTTGACCCTCACTGGCTGCCATCCAATCTCCTTTGCTGAAACCTCTCCTCTCTGCTCTCTTATTGTTAGAGGGTCCCTTTCTTCCTGGATTCTCTTTCCAGACCTTGTCACTCGACCTGTAGGAGAGGAAAACTTTTTTCTTCTGTCCCCTTAGGTTCTAAACCTAGAGTACTGCAAATTAAACTGATAAAAGAGATGAACATAAGAAAAGGCTTATTATGTATGCATATGGCGGCCTTTATAGAAAAGAACTGAAGACCCAAAGAAGCCTGGGGCTTATATGCCATTTTAACAAAGCTGTAAATTGTGTAGAAATAATAAGGAACAGAGAAGGGTTTGGGCTTCTAGGAGCAATAGACTGTGAGAAGGTAAACATATGGGGAAAACTTATGGACCGAGGAGCCTGGCAGGCTACAATTCATGGGGTCATAAAGAATAGGACATGACTGAGTGACTAATACTTTCAAAAAAAACCTTTTTCAATGGAAGGTAAGGGTTATTTTACTAAGCTTTGTTGTGCAGACTGTATCTCTTGCAGTCTTGGGGTGAGAAGTGTCTCTGGTGATTAAGAGTTGTTCTTCTTTCCTGCTATAGTTGAGAGGAGGGGGGACACCTTCACAAAGGAAAACTTATACCTTACCTTTGGGCTTATAGGGGAAGGGTAGAGAGCTTTTCCTGTGTGTGTTGTTTCTCTATTGCCTCTAGCTCAGAATAATCCTTAGCCAATGCTGAATATTTTGGGGTAACATTCTTTGAGCCCCTTCAACACTGTTGGCTTTAAACCTCATCTATCTTCTGATGACTTCTAGATGAAAACCCCAATCTTCCACACTATGCTTCAAGACTGGAGGTCCAACAGCATAACTGGCATCTCTGCATGGAGGTCTAGTATGTATCAAAATTTAAGAAGACCAAAGTAGAACCCTTGATTTCTGCTCTATTCCAGTCTTCTTCATCTCAACCATTGGCGCCATCATGAGGAGCTGTCCTGATTCCTTTCTCTCTAGTCTTCCGTATTCATCATCAAATTGGGTCAGCTCAATCTGCAAAATACGCTCCAGTTTTGTTGCAGGAGGGGGGACCCCTTCCAGAGCCCAAGAGTGGACTCTTGTCTAACATTTGGAAATGAATTGTCCAAGGAGATACATGTGCTGATGAAGAAAGAGACTTTATTGGAAAGGGGCACCTAGTTAGAGAGCAGAAGGGTAAGGAGCCCAGGAGAACTGCTCTGCCATGTGGCTCAGAGCCTCAGATTTTATGGTGATGGGGTTAACTTCCGGGTTGTCTCAGGCCACTCATCTTGCCTGTGCCCATATTTGGTCTGACTCAGGGTCCTTCCTGGTGCCACATGCATCCCTCAGCCAGGATGGATTCCAGTGTGAAGGAATCTGGGAAGTTGGCTATCTCCTCCTCCTTTTGGTCCCTCCCAAATTCTGGTTACTTTTTGACAGCAGCGCCATGTTCCTTACTGGAACCTCCTGTTGTGAGACTACCCAGCAAGTGGTTGTCACTGTGCCTGGTTGATGGTTTTGGTCAACGTTTCCCCACCTCCATCTCGTCTCCGTGCCTGTCACTACTGGGCTACTTTGATCACAATCGTCATATGTTGCTGGGACAACCAAATCAGTCTCCCAACGAATCCTCCAGCTTCCTCTCTGCTTTTTGACCTCTTTTCCACACAGCAGCCAAAAGGATCTTTTTCTCTTTTTTGGCTTCATTGCAGTGCTCAGGCTTCTCCAGTTGTGGTGTGCTACAGATCCTCAGCATGTGGAGGATCTTGGTTCCCCAATCAGGGATTGAACCCATGTCCCTTGTGCTGAAAAGCAGATTCTTCACCCCTGGACCACCAGGAAAGTCCACAAAGAGATCTTTAAAAGTATGAATCAGTCAAGTCCTTCCCTTATTTGAAACCTGCCAGTGACTTCCTGTTGCAGGAAATCTGTCTCTTCATTGTGACCCACAAGGCCCCGAGTGACCTGGCACTGCCTCCTCTGGGCCTCGCTGGTACTGCTCCCCCCTTTGCTCAGCTCACTGTGGCCAAAACAGACTTGGTAGACTTCATTGCATTTGCTGTTTCTGCTGCTTGGAGCCCTGTTCCCTAGATGTCCCCTCGACATAGCTGACTTCTCAACGACATTCATGCTTCGACATCTAAAATGAAAATGTCACCCCTGAGGAGCCTTCTCTAACCACCTGACTACAATAGTGTCGCCCACTCACCCCCAGCTGCTGTTCATCCCACTGCTGTCTTATTAGAGTATATACCACTTTCCTAAATCATCCACCTTCTGTATTTACTTGTTTATTGCATGGCCTCTAGCCACTCCCTGTTCTACGAGAACAGAGGTCTTGTCTCATCTACTGTTATATTCTCAGTGCACAGCACAGCACCTGGTGTTTGTTAAACAAGTGAACGGACTTCTAAACCTTTTGTTTTAGCATCTACAAAAGGGGAATAAAACAGTGTCTATCTCACACAGTTGTTGGGAGAATTATATGAGACATGAATATAGGTGCTTCATCTGGCCCTGGCATTTAATAACCACTTTAATATGAGTTAGTGTTTTTATTAGTAATTTGGCTGATATCACACAGCAAGTGGCAAAGCTGAACCCTAGATCCTTTGCTCATTCCAATGTGTCTGATGCCACCTCTCATGGTAGGCCTGGGGGAGCAGTGTGCAGGAGGCCAGGACCGGCCTGCCTTAGGCATGTTGAGGATGAGCAACTGGTAAAACTGCTTCGTAGGTTTAGGTCTTATCAGAGGTCATATTGAAAGCTGGGCAGAAATGCCTTAGATTTGGCGTGAGGAGCATTAAGGGGCCAATACACGTTCTTGAGCAGGAGTATAATGTGATGATGAGTATTTGAGAAGAGCATTCTGGCTGATTAGTCACTATATAGTTATGCTATTAAATCAGGCAATCTAGTTAGTCTAAATTGTCGGTCTGTAAATGGCCTGGAAACAACTAGATAATTGTGAAGTTCCTTGTTTTGGCTGTTCACTTTGAACATTTAAATCAGCCCACTACCAGCTGTCCCATTCAGTTTATGGGGAGCTTATGTGTCTCTAAGGTGGCAAATCCTTGCGTTCGTAATATTCATCTCTGAACTGCTATGTGATTCCAAACTCATTCAAAGGGATTGCCAATGTGTATTATTTCTTCATTAGCTATAAGTGGCTCATGATATATGATAGCTCTTGTTTTACAGCCACTGGTGTATGCACTGTGGACAAAGAGCAGAATTTGGCACATCCAACTTAGCAGCTGTGTACAAATCTTTCTCACAATGACATCTCTCTTATGCGGTCGTGGGAAGGACCCACATAATTGGGCACATAACAGATCAGTATTGTTCATTTGTTAATGTGGCAGCCCCGGATGCTAAATACTTGTGTGCAGAGTGATTTGAGTGGAGGTGGATAGCGATAAGGGCCAGGGATCCTGTGGCCTTTGGAAAGGAGAAGAGGAAGCGTGAGAGATGTGAGAGCCAAATGGCAGGGTCTAGTGACTGGCATTCAACTTGACTCAATGTAGACCCCTACCAGCCTTGGTTCTCATCCTCTGTTCCTCCTCAATTTCTTGACATCAAAGTCACATGTGAAGATCTAAGGAAAGGGGCTAGCTGTGGGCCTGGGGATCTCTGTGATGCATCCGGAGATTTGTGTGCATGTCTAATAATGGGGGGAAGGGAGTTGAGGATGCTTCAGCTGTTCAGGAGGTAGAGAGTGAAGTCAGGCTGAGTCTGGATGAGAAAGCCCCTCCTCCAAAGCAGAATTCAACAGGGCAGCCCTCCCCAACTCCAACCACTGCTCAGAGATGGCTGGGAGCAGCTTCTGCACCCAGCAGGTAAGAAAAGCGCCGAGGGAGGCTGGCCTGAACGCAAAGGACGTTGGTGTGTAGTAGTGACCTTAACTCAGGACATCTTTGTCAGCATTACCTTCATCTTCTTCTAAATCCTTGGTTTATATCTTTTTAAATGTTTTTCCAATAAACTGTGGAAAATTCTGAAAGAGATGGGAATACCAGACCACCTGACCTGCCTCTTGAGAAACCTATATGCAGGTCAGGAAGCAACAGTTAGAACTGGACATGGAACAACAGACTGGTTCCAAATAGGAAAAGGAGTCCGTCAAGGCTGTATATTGTCACCCTGCTTATTTAACTTCTATGCAGAGTACATCATGAGAAACGCTGGACTGGAAGAAGCACAAGCTGGAATCAAGATTGCTGGGAGAAACATCAATCACCTCAGATATGCAGATGACACCACCCTTACGGCAAAAAGTGAAGAGGAACTAAAAGGCCTCTTGATGAAAGTGAAAGAGGAGAGCGAAAAAGTTGGCTTAAAGCTCAACATTCAGAAAATGAAGATTGTGGCATCTGGTCCCATCACTTCATGGGAAATAGATGGGGAAACAGTGGAAACAGTGGCTGACTTTATTTTGGGGGGCTCCAAAATCACTGCAGATGGTGATTGCAGCCATGAAATTAAAAGCCGCTCACTCCTTGGAAGGAAAGCTATGACCAACCTAGATAGCATATTCAAAAGCAGAGACATTACTTTGTCAACAAAGGTCCGTCTAGTCAAGGCTATGGTTTTTCCAGTAGTCTTGTATGGATGTGAAAGTTGGACTGTGAAGAAAGCTGAGTGCCGAAGAATTGATGCTTTTGAACTGTGGTGTTGGAGAAGACTCTTGAGAATCCCTTGGATTGCAAGGAGATCCAACCAGTCCATTCTAAAGGAGATCAGTCCTGGGTGTTCTTTGGAAGGACTGATGCTAAAGCTGAAACTCCAATACTTTGGCCACCTCATGTGAAGAGTTGACTCATTGGAAAAGACTCTGATGCTGGGAGGGATTGGGGGCAGGAGGAGGAGGGGACGACCGAGGATGAGATGGCTGGATGGCATCACCGACTTGATGGATAAGAGTCTGAGTGAACTCCAGGAGTTGGTGATAGACAGGGAGGCCTGGCGTGCTGCAATTCATAGGGTCGCAGGGAGTCGGACACGACTGAGCAACTGAACTGAACTGAAATGTTTTTCCATAAAATTTCTTCTTTTATAGCTGTTTATGGCTGGAGGGCTATCTAACTTCAACTCGGAGCTGAGTACTCTGATCAATTCTGTCCTAGCTCCTGACCCTCTCCTCTCCCCAGGGCTGAGAAGAGAAAAGAGCTGATGCAGACCCTGCAGAGAGAGGCCCAGTTCTCAGTATAATGTGATTAAATGAGCCAGCATCTGCAAGGCCCTGGCTCTTCTCCCTTGTAATTTTCCCAGGGTTGCCCCTGAAGTGACACACATGTCATTTAGAGCTCCTCCCAGCCCCTCTGAGCTATGCACAAGGAAGCCTGTGGTTAGAGTTGAACTTTCAACCAATGACCTGTCTTACCCAGAACTGGCACCAAAATGTTTGTATGTATCAAGAATCCAGAACAAACTTGAGGTAGAGATGCATGCATGTGTTACTGATTTCACATTCTGTGTACATCAGTGATAAGCAGACAAAGTCCCTGCTGTATGGAGCTAACATTCTAGTTGGAGGAGGCAGTCAGTCAACAAATAAGTAAAAGGCAGACAGTGATAAATGCTATTAAAAGAATAAGGTAGCAGAATGAAGAGTGATGGAAGTGGGGGTGCTTTTTTGGACAGGGTAATCTAAAAGGGTCTCTGATGACATGACCCTTGAGGAAAGACATGGAGTGAAGCAAGGGAGCAAGCCATGTGGCTACTTGGAGGAAGATTATTCCAGCAAGTGTCAAGGTCCTTAAGCAGGAGTTTGCATGGTTTGTTGGAGAAGCAGCAAGGAGGCCAGTGTGCCTGGAGGAGTGTTTGAAGAAGGGTCAGGTGGGAGAATGTTAGAAAGTAAACTCAGAGCAATATGTATGTGTAGTCACTCAGTTGTATCCAATTCTTTGCTACCCCATGGACTATATATAGTCCACTAGGCTCCTCTGTCCATGGAATTCTCCAGCCAAGAATACTGAAGTAGGTTGCCATGCCTTTCTCCAGGGGAACTTCGCGACCCAGGGATTGAACCTGCGTCTCCTGCACTGCAGACTCTTTACCGTCTGAGCCAATATCCAAGGACTAAATCATGCAGGGTCTATGGTCCATAGCAAGGCCTTGAGATTTTCAGTTCAGTTCAGTTCAGTCACTCAGTCGTGTCCGACTCTTTGCGACCCCATGAATCGCAGCACGCCAGGCCTCCCTGTCCATCACCATCTCTCGGAATTCACTCAGACTCACGTCCATCGAGTCCGTGATGCCATCCAGCCATCTCATCCTCTGTCGTCCCCTTCTCCTCCTGCCCCCAATCCCTCCCAGCATCAGAGTCCTTTCCAATGAGTCAACTCTTCGCATGAGGTGGCCAAAGTACTGGAGTTTCAGCTTTAGCATCTTTCCTTCCAAAGAAATCCCAGGGTTGATCTCCTTCAGAATGGACTGGTTGGATCTCCTTGCAGTCCAAGGGACTCTCAAGAGTCTTCTCCAACACCACAGTT
>SJYT01021902.1:4931-78694 GCA_006410635.1 Cephalophus harveyi | reverse complement strand
AAAAAAAAAAAAAAGGAAATACTAGAACCTGTGCTATTATATTGGTTTTCCCAGGTGGCTCAATGGTAAAGAACCTGCCAGCCAAACAGATGACATGGGTTCAATCCCTGGGTCAGAATGATCCCCTGGAGGAGGAAATGGCAAGCCACACCAGTATTCTTGCCTGGAGAACCCAATGGCCAGAACAGCCTGGGGGCTACAGTCCTTGGGGGTCACAAAGAGTCAGACAAGACTGAGCAAAGCAACTGAGCACGCATGCATGTGCTATTATACAGGGGGGAATAAAGACTCTGAGAGAACAAATAGCTTATCTTGGACATCTAATCAAACTGTAAAATTTTACTCAGATTATAACTAGGGCGATGCAAATGATATATTTTGAGGGTATTATGAGGTGGATCAGAGAAGGCAATGGCACCCCACTCCAGTACTCTTGCCTGGAAAATCCCATGGATGGAGGAGCCTGGTGGGCTGCAGTCCATGGGATCGCTAAGAGTCAGACACGACTGAGCGACTTCACTTTCATGCATTGGAGAAGGAAATGGCAACCCACTCCAGTATTCTTGCCTGGAGAATCCCAGGGATGGGGGAGCCTGGCAGGCTGCCATCCGGGGTCTCACAGAGTCGGACACGACTGAAGCGACTTAGCAGCAGCAGCAGCAGCATGAGGTGGATGATGAAAGTGAAAGAGGGGAGTGAAAATGTTAGCTTAAAACTCAACATTCAAAAAACTAACATCATGGCTTCCAGTCCCATCACTTCATAGCAAATAGATGGGGAAACAATAGAAAAACAAAAACTTTACTTTCTTGGGCTTCAAAATCACTGCAGATGGTGACTGCAGCCATGAAATTAAAAGACACCTGCTCCTTGGAAGAAAAGCTAAGACCAACCTAGACAGTATAGTAAAAAGCAGAAACATTACTTTACCAACAAAAGTCCATCTATCAAAGCTATGTTTTTTCTAGTAGTCATGTATGGATGTGAGAGTTGGCACATAAAGAAAGCTGAGTGCCGAAGAATTGATGCTTTTGCACTGTGGTGTTGGAGAAGACTCTTGAGAGTCCCTTGGACTGCAAGGAGATCCAACCAGTCTATCCTAAAGGTGATCAGTCCTGAATATTCATTGGAAGGACTGACTGATTTTGAAGCTAAAACTCTAATACTCTGGCCACCTGATGCAAAGAACTGACTCATTGGAAAAGACCCTGATTCTGGAAAAGATTGAAGGCAGGAGGCAAATGGGACAACAGGAGATGAAATGGTTGGATGGCATCACCAACCTGATGGACATGAATTTGAGCAAACTGAGGGAGTTGGTGATGGACAGGAAAGCCTGGTGTGCTGCAGTCTATGGGATTGCAAACAGTTGGACATGACTGAGCTACTGAACTGATCTGAATGAGGTGGATGAAATTAAAAAGGTCATCAAATAACTTGGTCAATCATTTAAACCTTAATGGGGATTAAAACCAATGTGATGCAATCCCAGTACTAAACATTTTCTCAAATTTTTTCTAAAGAATATTCACAACCTTCTGCAATATTATTATTCACTATTTAACTTTTTCTTTTATGGGGTAAATTCTCTAATCTGATATTCACCCTTCAAGTTGAAAGCTAAATCATATTTTCTTTCTATATCCTTTTTGCTGTGAGTGAAGGGACTAGTCCTTTGTCTCTGTATTGAGTTCATTTGGTTCTGGAGGCAAGGAGAGAATAAAAGAAATGTGAGAGAATTCAAAACTCATACTGATGTTTTCTTCCTTTTGGCTGTTTTCTTTAAAATAATTTCTTTGCTTAAATTTTTAATTTTCCAGTTTTTAAGCCTATGTATTCATAACTTTTGTAGCACTTTGATACATCAGTGGGGGTTTTTGGTTTTGTCTTATTTTTGATTTTCAGGGTTTTATCTCTAGGGACTACTTAGAAAAACAAATACGAACAGGATAAAAATTATTGGGGCAGTTTTATTGATGCCTGTTACTATACAATCTGCTGCTATATTGTTTATAAACATTTAAGAATTACTAATATGGGAATCTCCTTCATGGATCAAAATTTCATTGTGGCAAAGGGGCTTGTGTGGCTCAGTGAAACTATGAGCCATGTCATGCAGGGCCACCTTAGACAGATGGATCATAGTGAAGAGTTGTGACACTATATGAAATCTCTGGTTGGGTAAATCACAAGCAGAAATCAAAACTGCTGGGAGAAATATCAACAACCTCAGATAATATAATACCACTCTAATGGCAGATAATGAAGAGAAACTAAGGAGCCTCTTGATAAGTGTAAAAGAGGAGAGTGAAAAAGCTGGCTTAAAACTCAACATTTAACAAACTAAGATTATGACATCTGGTCCCATACTTTATGGTGAATAGAAGTGGAAAAAGAGGAAATGGTGAGTTTTTATTTTCTTGGGCTCTAAAATCACCATGGCAGCCAAGAAATGAAAAGATGCCTGCTCCTTGGGAAGAAAGTTATGACAAACCTAGACAGTGTAATAAAAAGCAGAGACATCACTTTGCCAACAAATGCCCATGTAGTGAAGGCTATGGTGTTTCCAGAGTTATGCATGAATGTATAATGTGTATGGTTTTCCAGAGTCATGTATAAAGAAGACTGTGCATGGAAGTACTGATGCTTTCGAATTGTGGCATGGAAGACTCTTTAGAACCGCTTGTACTGCAAGGAGATCAAATCAGTCAGTCTTAAAGGAAATAAACCCTGAATATTCATAGGAAGTACTGATGTTGAAGCTGAAGCACCAAAACTTTGATCACATGATGCGAACAGCCCGTTATTAGAAAAGACCCTCATGCTGGGAAAGATTGAAGGAAGAGAAGAAGGGTATGGCAGAGGATGAGATGGTTAGATAGCATCGCTGACTCAGTGGACGTCAATTTGAGCAAACTCCAGGAGATAGTGGAGGTCAGAGGAGCCTGGCATGCTGCAGTCCATGGAATCCCAAAGAGTCTTACACAACTTAACGACTGAACAATAAAATATGGGAATAGAGATTAAATTTTCAATGATCAAATTTTCCAAATTCTCTATGAGATATCTAAATACAAAAGGGTCTAGAGAAGAAGTTTGTATTCCCTAGAACTTTATTCTTTAGAATTACTCTATATGGTCACAGAGCTTCATCAGTTCTAAATTCCTTTGGGGGTACAGATATACTTTTAAGCACATGTACAATTGTCCTTCTATGAGCCTTTTGAAATTTTCCTTCAAAATTATTTCTGCATTTATTGTATATAAGAACTTTCTAAAATGGTTAGTTGAAAATGTAAAATTGATTAAACCAAATGTTTTGAAAATGAAATATATAAACTAAGACAATTGATCTAAATAACCATGCTCATAAAACCATGTTTTTACACATTTTATGATCCTATTAGCACAAATATAAGTTTCAGGGCTAGTTCTAAATAACCTGTGTTAAAGGGGCCAGAACACTTTGTTTTGACCCCAATATACAAATGTAAATATTTAAAACAATGGTCTTATTCTATCCTTTGTCTTTCTAGATTAATGTGAGGAAAAACACAGCAACTTGTTTTGTTAACTTGCAAATTGACATCTGGCAGATTAGACAGTGATATCTGGATCTAGGCAACAAAAAGTTTGTGAAGCATGCCTGAAAAAAAAAAAAAATGAAAAATTGTGATATGGGTTCCTTAGCCATTATATATATGTATGTGTGTATATATATATATATATATATATATATTGCAGTTCCCTATAAGGAACTAAGAAAATCTAAGCTAGTTGTTTTTCTCTGTAGTCCATTAGCTTATAAAATACAAATGTTCAGAACTATCCATGAAAATTCTGACTCAGTCTTTATCTTTTAACAAGCTTCAGACCACGTTTTGATGATTCTCCAGGGTTAAAACACAGTGTATGGGTGTGTGCTGTCGCTTCAGTCCTGTCTGATTGTTTGCGACCCCAAGGACTGTAGCCCACCAGGCGTCTCTGTTCATGAATTCCATGAATTCTCCAGGCAAGAATACTGAGTGGGTTGCCATGTCCCTTTCCAGGGGATCTTCCTGACCCACAGATCGAACCTGCGTCTCTTATGTCTCCTGCATTGGCAGGCAGTTTCTTTACCCCTAGTGCTACCTGGGAAGGCCCTGAGTCTTAAAGAAATTATGTACCTAAAGAGTTGCTGTGCAGCATAGGGAGCCCAGTCTGGTGTTCTGTGATATCCTGGAGGAATGGGATTGGTGGAGGGAGGGAGGCTATGTTCAGTTATGGCTGATTTGTGTTGTATGGCAGCAACCAACACAACATTGTAAACAAATTGTTTTTTTTAATCTAAATTAAAAAAAATGGACCCCAACATTAGTCCAACTTAAAATTTCACTCAGTTGTTCTTAGATCTGTTAACTGTGCCCAGTGCCAATGATACATAATAATGTTCAGATATAATATGCCATTGGATGTTCAAATTGCTATCTTAGAGGAACTACTGATTGTTTGACATGTGATATGCATTTTGTCATGTAGAAGGAGTTTAGATTTTAATAACATAAATGTCTGGACAAGTTTACCACCTAACACATTGTTTTCTTAGTTACCTTCTCTTGCCTCTAGTATTATATTATTTTTTCTTATTTATACAATGTAAACAGTGTTAGATTTTCTTAGGTATTAAAAGGTCATTATAATAAAAGGACTGTAAATGGATTTCTTAAATTATGGAATTCTGTGGCAACATAAAAACCACAGAGTTTATATCACCTTAACACCTTAGAGAGCTGTTCACACCTTCGTCATTCACAAGAACTTTATTTAAGGTTGATTTCAGCAAGGTGTGAGGTTTCACCTCCAGTATATATTTAAACAATTTTTTTCTTTTTTTCTCACTTAAAATAATCTAAACTCTTGAAACTAGAGACCTCAAAAATGACTTTAAATGTGGGGATTTAAAATATATTTTAAATTAAAGCAATTATTGAAAAGTTTATTTTAAATTCACATGCTATACATACAAGTAGACACAGATACATCTATAAGAGGACTGAGAAAAGTCAAGTGTTTAAAAAATGTTCACCAACCCACATCAACAAGAAATATAAAAATATTTTCTACTGTAACCACTTCCATGGTCATTGTGTGAGTATTTATATAGAATGTGTTTTTTATAATAATTATCACTAAAAATAAGTGAGTCTCATTTGGGGTTTTGTCAATTTGGGTTTTTTTTTGTCAGTTTTGCATCAAAGATTAACCTCTCCTTAGGAATGTCAAACTGATGAGAAAACTTAGAACAATTTTTGAAAGATTTTTCTTCTATGTAGGCAACCAAGTTACTTAGTTCATAATTCTGCTTCTCTGAGATATACAGAAAACTGTCATATCTCAGTTCTCTAAGACTTTGTCTCAAGACAAAGTACAGAAAGCAAATCATTAAGAAATTATACTAAAGAAATATATAAAAAGTTAATGAAACAAAAAGAATCATTAAATTATGTGTAATATGAAGTGTAATTTAGGCACTGAAATATTTTGAACTCATTATTTCTGGTTTACTCTTTCTAGCATTTTTCATCATAAGCTTATTAGCAAAGAGTCACATTATACTAATTAGTAAACACTCCCTTTATTCACCTTTACATAAATTCAGGTAAAAATTAATTTTGAAGGATCAGAAGGAAATATTTTAAGTAGGAATGCTTTTAACAATTTATCATCCATTACTTATTTAAAGTCAGGATATTAATGGCAAATGTATATATGAAAACCATACAGTCATATAATTGGAGGTACCTATCATTAACCTCTAGTAAGAAAAAGGTAGCATCCTTGAATATTCATATTATCAATTCCCTGAAACAGAAAGCTACCTTTAAGCACTCTCTTTAGACACTATATTTGCTGTGACTTCTCTGCTATTCACACAAATACTGTTACTTCAGTACTCAATGAACCAGCCACTAAATTGGTCCACCACAATGGGTCTGAGATCAATAACTAATTTTGAAAACTGATTAGTTTGCACCAGAGTAGTAGACAGTTCCTAATTTTGCCAGAGGACATAATCAGCCAGTAAATGGAGGTATTAGTGTACTAGAAATAGGTTGGTAATACAGCCCAAATCTGCCATAAACTCTTTTCCACAAATGGTTGATTGGAGTTTTTATAAGCAACCTTACTTGTGAATTAAAACTTTTTTTTTGATGTTGAAATTAAGCTTGGTTTTATTATACTACATTGCTGCTATTAAGAGTTGTTTGTAAATGAATTCTAATAAAGCAAGCAAGCTCAACCTTGGGTGACTATTAAAGAGCCAAAGACATTTTATACTTTTTGACTGGTTGTGAATTCCAGATGTTTTCAACATGAAAAATGTTATGTTCTAACAGTTAATGTTGTATTGCTAGCCATTCAGAAGATGTATCTTTCTATTAGACAGAAATGTTGCTATGGAGATAACTGTGAAAATCTGACCTGAGAGAAGAGTTGGGGAGGGAATTTTATTAAAGGAAAGGAGACTATCTATTGTGCCAGTAATTGAAAAGGTAGTGAAAAGGTAAACATCTTATCCCTAACTACTTCCAGAAAACAAATGTGAATATATAATACACAGAAAAGGAGGTTATTGTAACCTCTTGCATTGCCCTTATATGTAGTTCTGTCACGTGACCATGTGGATAAACCTCAGTTATAACATTTATAAGATGAACCGGCACTAAATTGAACACATATGTTAACAGTCCTTCCATTTGCATAGGCTATGTATCAACAATTGTTGAAGGGTTCATGGTAAGGCTGTGATAAAATGTAACTTCAAAAAGTTGTGTTAAAATATTCCCTTCTTAAAATTCTGAGGCAGTTGGGATTCCACAAGCAAGGCAAGTCTAGAAATTGGTGAAGTGAGGCTGATATAATTCCAGGTTGAATTGCTACCGCAGAGGTGCAGCGTTGAATTGGGATTGTAAGTGTGTATACTCAGCGCAGTTGGATGCCCAATCCTGAGCTGAGGGAGGAAGAATAGACAGAGAAAAATCACAACTAGGTTCTGAAGAGAGATCTTTTGTTCTAATATGAGAGGGGAAGCAAATACTTAGAAAACTGATTGTAATTCAGACCTCAGGCCACCATTGTTCATTCAGTAGATAAGGCAAATTGAGATGACTATTTTAAGATCTTAGGACACAATGATAGCAGGAGAGCAAGGAAGCTCTTATTTTGGAATATGTAATTCCTTGCAATAAAGAAATTAATGTTTATTATTTGGGGTCTTATTTTGTATTCTAAAGGACAACATTCCATCCATAACCCTACTTTTGAAGGAAAGCTCTCAGGAAGAAAGGAAAGGAGAGAGGGAGAAGAAATGGAAACGGGAGAGGCTTCTCCATGCGCCTGTTGACGCTTCACAGAGGACTTCCACATAAAAAACTTCATTTTTTCTTTTAATCTGTGTTCATGAACACAATGTCCGTAGGCTCATTTGAGCTCATCCAGAATTAAATTTTATTACTTTCTTAATCAAAATAGTTAACACTATCAAAGGCAGTAGATACCTGTCTACTTTAGCTACTATTGGTACTTTATGAATTAGTTGGAAAAGTTGACAATGTTATCTAAATATAATAGAAACAGTCTACATTCTAGTAAAAGACTTTAAGAGGTACTCTAATGTGAAATCATCTTTAATATTGGAAACATAATGTTTATAAGTGGCAAGCAGGGAATGCGAGTCATAAGAAAATTTTTGTAGCAGAACTATATCAGGTTTTCTTTCATGAACAAGAGAATACTGAAAGCAAAATGGACATAATAAGCGAATAAAAATTAAAATACCGAAATACTATTCTATCATTTATCTGGTAGAAATACATTTTTGTTTCTAGTACTGGAAACAAACAAAAACAGTAATAGACTAAAAGGTTTCAATAGTTTCATCACAAAAATATCACTTTTGCAAGGAGATGCAGTATTTAAATTCAAAGTTAAGTTGCTCAGTCATGCCGGATTCTTTGCGACTCCATGGACTGTAGCCCACTAGGCTCCTCCATCCATGTAATTTTCTAGGCAAGAGTACTGGAGTGGGTTGTCATTTCCTTCTGCAGGGGATCTTCCCAACCCGGTGGTTGAACCCAGGTCTCCCACATTGCAGGCAGATGCTTTACCATCTGAGCCACCAGGGAATCCCATTTAAATTCAAGTGCTAACCATATCTATGCTTAAACACAGGATTTCAAACAAAGGCTTAGATTCTCTATTTTCAGGACATGATAGTTAAATATTTTGAAATCTCAGGTTTTAAACCTGTAACATGGGAATTATAAAACACTAATTGTTAAGACTAGCTTGAATCAGCACCTTGCAACCCTTCCCTGTTTCCCAAATTTCGTCAATCATAAGACTCTTTTGTGGTATTAAGAATGTAAATCCTAAAAAAAAAAAAAAAGAATGCAAATCCTTTTGTGTTCTCCTGGAGTACAGTGGTTCTGAAGAATTCAGGGGTTCTAGGGTTGAAGAATGAGGAGCTATTGCTTAAAGGGTATAGAGTTTTGTTTGGGGTGCAGAAAACCTCTGGAAACAGATAGTGATGATGGGTGCACAACATCATGAATGTAGTTAATGCCACTGAGTTGTACACGTACAAATGATTAAAATGGTTAGTTTTAAGTTGTACATGTATATTTTTTTTTCCTCGAGTGTATCCATGGAAATTACAGTTATATGCTTTCTGATTTCAATGGAAAAGCCTAGGCTTGTAATTATTTTGTATCATGAAAATGTAACATCATTATATTCTTAGATTTTAAAGGTCATTTGCATAATATTATTGCCTTTATTGCTTTAATGACAGTCAAATCACTTTGAGAACCAGTGGAAACTTTGGACAATATTCTTTGGTTAGCTTATCCATACAACCTTGTTATAGGTAGAGACCTAAAGCCTTTGTTTATTTTCATCATGATTTTTGTGCTGAGACATGTTTTGGAAGGTTCTGTTTTCTGGTTAGGTCATAGCATTTTTTAGCTCATCTCCCTAGTGGGTAGACACAGCTATGGTGTTACATGTAATGAGAGAATTGTATGAACATACCCTTCAGGTGTGGCAATTAACAACACTAGATCTTTGGACTGAAATAGAATGAGAAAATATATGCAGAGGACCTCTTGCATTGTAAAATTGCACAAACGATTAATAAAACGTAGCTGCTTATAAATTACAGTTTATTATGTGCTGTTTCACAGAGCATTGTCCTAAAAAATGACAAGTTTTCAAAACAAACTTGTGGCTGGTGAAAACCCATTGGGACATTTAAATGTGCCCTTCTCTGTAGGGCACATTTGTAGGCAAATTTCCCTAGGACTAGGCCCCTGGGTTTATGATTTATATATTAAAAGAAAGGTGGTTTCAAACTTGATAAACATTTTCCAATTTAATTCTACTGCCTAAATATTTACTCTGTTGAATAAATAAACGAATCAGTTGGGACTTGTAAATGTCAAGTCACTGAATTTTCTCTCACTTCGTTGTAAGTCACTCAGCGCATATAACGGAATAGATATTTGAGAATGAAAGACAGTCAAGGTTAAGACT
The DNA here is from genome assembly GCA_006410635.1 of Cephalophus harveyi. NCBI lineage: Eukaryota > Metazoa > Chordata > Mammalia > Artiodactyla > Bovidae > Cephalophus > Cephalophus harveyi. Next base: position 69,121 of record SJYT01021902.1, on the reverse strand, counting down.
ATAGCTACATGGCTTTTAAAAATTTCTTCCAGCACAGGAGCATTGTGTACAGACTTACCCTGGTGAAATAGAAGTTGCCAGCCTTTAAATGTAAGTGGTAGCATATGTACACACGCATGGATTAAGAAAGGAGAATATGGCCTTTTATGTTGATCTACTGAGACTACCATATGAGAGATGGAGGGGTGTTTATGCATGTGTATGTGCCTGTGTGTATCATTGTGTGTGCTTCTTAGCCTCTGTCTCCTCACTTCTAACCATACTCCCTACCAAACATAATAATACAAAATGATGTTTGATATGTCTTATACTTACTCAATCAGAAATACAGATTGAAAGGACTATTTTGGTGTAAGCATTCATCTCCAAAATGAAATTCAACATTCTATCAGGGGAGAGTGCTTGTTGAATTGGAAGCACTTTATTGAATTATACGAATATCAGCAAGACATTGGTGTCCTTGAGTATATAGAATAGATTTGAAGTTTTTTAGGCTGATCCCTGTCATTCAGGATACAACTAAGTTTCAGTTACATGGCTGCAAGTCCTGTTTGCTCCCCAAAGAAGCTGAGGTACACTATGATACTTAAGGCGTCTCTGCCCTTTTCTTGTCATATTAAATGCTTACCTCTTGATTAAACTGTTACATCTAAATGCTTGCATCCGCTTTCTTTGATGGTAATAATCATATCTGCTTGTTTCAAACTAAAATGCATACTTAACTTAAAGTTTTTCTATGACTTTCAAGCTGGGTGTCATTTCTAAGCAGCAGACAGCCGAAGTTAGCAGCATCAATCTTCCACTAACTTGTCTATTATAGTAAAATGTATTTTTTTCAAAGATGAAGAGATGCTAATTCAGAAGTAATTTTTAAAAGCCTGGATACCATTTCTAGTTGATTTTTCTCTCTAGAAATTGTTAAAAATTTCAGCATTAGTACATTGTCATGATTTCTGTCAGAATGGTACAGAGTGGCAAAATTTTCTCCAGGTTTTGTGATGAATACTGTCACAAATCCCTGGTATTTGATTGCATTAAAATGCTAGAATTACTAACTACTGATTGGCAGAGGTTTACATAATGTGTGCAAATTTTAGTCAATAAATAAAAAACTTGACATCTGTACATTTTAAAATAGAATATGAAAGTTTAATTAAATTCTCCCTATTAAAACATACTAGGAGAGAAAGGAATGTAGCTTTTGTGTTGTATTATTTATTATTATAAACATAATTACTGAATAGTTATACATAAATATATATGTAAATATACACTAAGTGTATGGATAAGAAAATTATGTCATATGTGATAATAATTGACTCTACAGAAGTTTATTTCACATGTGAAATATAAAAGTAACATAATCGGAGAGTTATTTTGCCATGTCTTGATGCAGAAATTATTTATGTCCATTGATAATTAACTATTGTATGAGATGATTTAAAAATACTAGTAGACATGGTCAATCATGATGTAGGCTTACAATATAGCTACTATCTGATTGGAGGCCTGCTGAAATTCATTAATATCACTTACTATTGACTCACGCTGATTCAGAGGGATACACTGCTGCTGCTGCTGCTGCTAAGTCGCTTCAGTCGTGTCCGACTCTGTGCGACCCCATAGACAGGAGCCCAACAGGCTCCCCTGTCCCTGGGATTCTCCAGGCAAGAACACTGGAGTGGGTTGCCATTTCCTTCTCCATTGTGTGAAAGCGAAAAGTGAAAGTGAAGTCGCTCAGTCGCATCCGACTTCTAGCGACCCCATGGACTGCAGCCTACCAGGCTCCTCCATCCATGGGATTTTCTAGGCAAGAGTACTGGAGTGGCTTGCTATTGCCTTCTCCGTAGGGATACACTACTTGACAAAATAAGCTCCAGATATAATCTACTAAGGTTATATAATTATGGCTCATGTGTACTAAAGAATTTTGTATCTTGCAGAACAAAGTTCGTAAAAAGCTGCCAGTTAAAACTTGATGAGATAATTGGAGAACTTGAGAGAGTTTCGTGGTAAAAATGGCTAATTATATGTGCTATTTGGGCCTTTGGAAATGAGAAAAAAAGATTTGTGGGTATAGTGATTGGCCATGTGAGAAATGAGAATGGGGACAGTTTTCAATATACTTTATATTAGCTTTGGAATGGCTCAAATCTCGTGGAGAAGTGAAAGGATATGTTGTTTTAAAAGGTTACTTATTTTAATATACTTTTAATTAACTAAGAAAGAACAAAGAAAACACACTTATGTAGTAATTCTTTCTGTTCTATGGGGAGTAGCAAGCATTTTGTTGTTGTTCAGTCATTATGTTGTGTCTGCAGCAAGCATAGTGAGAAGGAACTATACATAATGTGTCACTTTAAAAAGTCCAGAAAGGAATTAAAAATGGTGTTTTTGCTTCTCCTTTCCCCTTCTTCATATAAATGCATGCTTAAATACACACCTAGTCTTCCCTGGTGGCTCAGACAGTAAAGAATCTACCTGCAATGCAGGAGACCTCGGTTCAACCCTTGGGGTGGGAAAATCCTCTGGAGAAGAGAATGGCTACCCACTAAAGTATTCTTGTCTGGAGAATTCCATAGATAGTGTTGAATGGCTGGAATGGGATAATTGAAGTTTAACATAAATAAAATCAGATAGGATGAAAGATGATATAACCAGAATATTAGCTCCCAAAAAGAGTTGAGATGCATTAGAAAGAGAATACAAGTTGAAGGTATAAACTATAGTGCTTAATATAGAAGAAGAATTGGTTATGGAATTCAGGTTCAGATCACAGTACAGAACAGAGGCCAAGTATACTATTGATGGTGGTTTTAGCTTTCTAGATACTTATAAAAGCTGACAAATTCTTGACTTTCATTACCTCGATGATAATAATATTGTGATTCAGCAGATTTATGTTTAACTCATATACTTAAGCAAGTGACAAAGAAACAAAGAATATCTCAGAGTCTCAGAGCTGATTTAACATGAGATGATCAGTTGGGCAATTTCACTAATGCACACCTTACATTCTTGTTTTCCAAAAAGAAGTCCATAAACCACTGCCATAATGGGATCAGTATAAGAATTCAAAGTAAATGTTTCAGAAATCTTCAGGGCAACTGAAACAATTGTGACTTCCCAGTATATAACCATTTTTCTAATAATTCGCTTTTAATATATCTTACAAAATTCATGATGGATAGGAAATAAATGATGATAATAAAAATTCTGAAGTCTTCCATCACAAATAGTTTTAGAATGAGATTCACCGTTTTAGAAAATGAAGATTTCATGTATGCAAGTCAAGCAAGAATTAACGCTAACAAAGACTAAGCAATGGAAAGATTAATTTGATTCTGTTAGAGAAAGAAGAATAGCAGGATAACTTTCTCTTTGAGTAGGAGCTATGTGTATGGGGGATTCTTCAATTGTTGCTTTTTAAACTCTGTCAAAGGTCACAATCTTCAAACTTAATACCATAGAACAAATACAGAGGTTTGTGACATTGTACAGGAGGCAGGGATCAAGACCATTCTCAAGAAAAAGAAATGCAAAAAGGCAAAATGGTTGTCTGAGGAGGCCTTACAAATAGCTGTGAAAAGAAGAGAAGTGAAAGGGAAAGGAGAAAAGGAAAGATATACCCATTTGAATGCAGAGTTCCAAAGAATAGCAAAGAGAGATAAGAAAGCCTTTCTCAGCAATCAATGTAAAGAAAAGAGGAAAACAATAGAATGGGGAAGATCTCTTCAAGAAAATTAGAGATACCAAGGGAACATTTCATGCAAAGATGGGCTCAATAAAGGACAGAAATGGTATGGACCTACAGAAGCAGATGATATTAAGAAGAGGAGACAAGAATACACAGAAGAACTGTACAAAAAAGATCTTCATGACCCAGATAGTCACAATGGTGTGATCACTCACCTAGAGCCAGACATCCTGGAGTGTGAAGACAAGTGGGCCTTAGGAAGCATCACTACAAACAAAGCTAGTGGAGGTGACGGAATTCCAGTTGAGCTATTTCAAATCCTAAAACATGATGCTGTGAAAGTGCTGCACTCAGTATGCCAGCAAATTTGGAAAACTCAGCAGTGGCCACAGGACTGCAAAAGGTCAGTTTTCATCCCAATCCCAAAGAAAGGCAATGCCAAAGAATGCTCAAACTACCGCACAATTGCTCTCATCTCACATGCTAGTAAAGTAATGCTCAAAATTCTCCAAGCCAGGCTTCATGGTACGTGAACTGTGAACTTCCAGATGGTTAAGCTGGATTTAGTAAAGGGAAAGAAATCAGAGATCAAGTTGCCAACATCCACTGGATAATTGAAAAAGCAAGAGAGGTCCAGAGAAACATCTATTTCTGCTATTAACTATGCCAAAGACTTTGACCATGTGGGTCACAATAAACTGTGGAAAATTCTGAAAGATTTGGGAATACCAGACCACCTGACCAATCTTTCAAGAAATCTGTATGCAGGTTAAGAAACAACAGTTAGAACTGAACATGGAACAACAGACTGGTTGGGAAAGGAGTACGTCAAGGCTGTAAATTGTCACACTGCTTATTTAACTTATATGCAGAGTACATTATGAGAAATGCTGAGCTGGATGAAGCACAAACTGGAATCAAGATTTCTGGGAGAAATATGAATAAGATATGCAGATGACACCACCTTTATGGCAGAAAGTGAAGAAGAAATAAAGAGACTCTTGATGAAAGTGAAAGAGGAGAGTGAAAATGTTGGCTTAAAGTGCAACATTCAGAAAACTTAGATTGTGGCATCCGGCCCCATCAATTCATGTCAAATAGATGGGGAAACAGTGGAACAGTGAGAGACTTTATTTTGGGGGCTCCAAAATCACAGCAGATTGTGACTGCAGCCATGAAATTAAAAGATGCTTGTCCCTTGGGAGAAAAGTTATGACCAACCTAGACCGCATATTAAAAAGCAGAAACATACTTTGCCAATAAAGGTCCATCTAGTCAAGGTTATGGTTCTTCCAGTAGTCATGTATTGATGTGAGAATTGGACTATAAAGAAAGTTGAGTGCTGAAGAACTGATGCTTTTGAACTGTGGTGTTGGAGAAGACTCTTGAGAGTCCCTTGGACTGCAAGCGGATCCAACCAGTCCATTCTAAAGGAAATCAGTCCTGTATATTCATTGGAAGGACTGATGCTGAGTCTGAAACTCCAATATTTTGGCCACCTGATGCGAGCTGACTCATTTGAAGAGACCATGATGCTGGAAAAGATTGAAGGCAGGAAGAGAGGGGGAAGAGAGAGGATGAGATGGTTGAATGGCATCACCGACTCAATGCACATGAGTTTGAGTAAACTCCAGCAGTTGGTAATGGACAGGGATGCCTGGCGTGCTGCAGTCGGGGGTCTCAAAGCATCCAACACGATTGAGCAACTTAACTGAATTGACTTGATTTTTAAATATTGATACTTTAATATTGATTTTAGTTGATTTAATATTGATATTTCAATTGAATATTTATATTTTAATTGATTATTGATATCTTAATGAATAAGGGATTTTAATCCCCACAAAGTTAGGAAATTATAAAGAAGGCCTCCACAAGTGTAAATTCTCTAAAGTCACCAATCTCTATGAATTGCAAGGGTATTGTAAAGATGATCACTAAACCAGTTTGAAGGATTTTGGAGAGATCATGACAAAAAGAAGGATATCAAAAATGTCACTCTAGTTTTATAAAGCGAAAGAATATAAATTCAGTTAATCATACTGACATGGTTTATGAATTTATTGAGAAAGCAAAGATTCACAAGAAAAATTATTTTTTGGAATAATCTTTTTTCTTTGCAATGTTTTTAGACAGTTGGAACTTAAAAAGAGGGCACACAGTGCAGTGGAAACTTGATTTTTCTAGCACAGTGTTCCTTATTGTAGAAACAGATTCAACTCTTATTTTGAGAGCCTTCCCTGCCTTCTCTTTTAATTCATGCTATTTTGATAGGGCCAACCCTGTCTCTGGATTCAGGGATTCACATTTTACCCAAACAAAATAGTGATACATGGGATTTTTTTTTCTTTTCCTGGAATTATTAGAAAATACCTACATCTACTACAGCAAATTTGTGAGAGTCAGCTGGTTATCATTCTACCAAATTTGAGGGGGAAAAAGTGAAACCAATATGAGAAAAGGAGGTCCTAGAGATGAAGAAAATTTTGATGACATCATTAGGGCACCTGAAATTTGCTCTTTTAACTATCAGACTTAAAAAAAAAAAAAATCTTATTTCTGGCTAAAGATATTAATACTTTGACTTGGAGTTATACCATCAAAACTAAAACAATCCTGACTTTACACTCAGTCTATCCGAACATCAAACCTATTTGTTTATACCTGGGGACAATATGAAGAAATATGAGCTTATTGTAAAGACAAATGATTTGGAAATTGGTAAAATGGCTACAATTGAGCTTTGTAATTATTGTTAAACAACATAGAGTTCTCAGTTAAAACCATATGGTATTTCATTTTTGTCGCAGTGAGGATGTTTTCAAATGACTTGGAAGAATTTTTGGAAGATAGGGTCATATTTTGGAACTGCATGTCTGCGTGTGTGCTAAGTCACTTCAGTCGTGTCTGAGTCTTTGTAACACTATGGAGTGTAACCCACCAGACTCCTCTGTCCATGGGATTCTCCAGGCAAGATTACTGGATTGGGTCGCCATGCCCACCTCCAGGGAATATTCCCGACCCAGGGATGGAACCCATGTCTTTTATGTGTCTTGCATTAGCAGGCAGGTTTTTTACAACTATCCCCACCTGGGAAGCCCATTTTAGACCTAATAAGCCTGAAAAACTTTCCCATTATAAAACTTTGGAAATATCCACTAAAATAATATAATCATGATTTTAAGATGCTGATAAGATAGAAAAGGAAGTCTCCAAAAACCAAAAACAAAGTACCAGCAAGAGAAGTGACTACAAATCTCTTCATGGGAGTTACAGCTGCCTGGTGAATGTTTAACAACCTCAGAGCCCTAAAGTGTCACATTTTATCAACCATCTTGGGCACAAGATGCAAAGTACTGGGCACCACAGGGGAACAAGTTGATTCCATTAAAGTCAGGACCTTTGAAGGACTATATCTTCAGTGAAAAATACATTAGAAGCAAAGTCCACCTGCTAACAAATGGGAACAAGCGGGAAGCTGTCAGACTCAGCCTCACCTTAAAAGTGAGGCTCTCTGAGAAAGCTTAATTATATTCCTGCCTTTCATCCAGTTTGGAGTCCAAATATACTCTTCCTGCTTCATCCAGAAAACTTCAAATCAATAAATTAATTGAAAGTTGTCTTCATGTTAGCAGTGGTTTGGAGAAGATACTGTAGAGCTGTTTCTTTCTAAAAAAGAAACTGAATTCTCTGGAAAAACACCCCTTCAACATGGAGCTTGAAGAATTCTGATAAAACACAGCACACGAAACCCCAAATTGCAAAGCACATGAAGAAACAAACCAACGTGAGAAAGTGCTGAGTGTTGACCACCACTAGACTGTCAGGGAAAGAAATCCTAGAAATGTTCCTCAAAAATAAAGGAAAATTATCCCATAAGGAAGTACTAAGATGCAGTAAATAATAATGAGCACAGATATCGAAAAACATATGGGAAAATAAAAACCAGCATTGGCTATAAAATTTCTAAACTCTGAGGTTAAAAATTCCAGCAAAAGAAAGAAAAAATTATAAGATTTGTACTAAAAAGCATTGCTTTCAGATGATAATGGTGACAGAGGACAAAACTATATCATATGCAATTGATCAGAGTAATTTAAAACTATTGAAACTGCTAGCTACAAGAATACATGACTTTGGGAAAATAAAACTTAAATAATTATAAATACTATCATGTACTGGAACATTTATGTTTTATTCTGAATATTAATAGACAGTAGTTCAAGGAAAAATAAACTATAGATTTTACTGAAATATAAAGAAAATATTTTGTTCTGTCAAGGCTATTTCATAAAAGAATGAACTTCCTCAGAAATAAATAATTTTCTAATATCTAGAGGCATGAAAGTGAAGTCGCTCAGTCGTGTCCGACTCTTTGCGACCCCATGGACTGTAGCCTACCAGAATCCTCTGTCCATGGGATTTTCCAGGCAATAGTACTGGAGTGGGTTGTCATTGCCTTCTCCAACGGATCTTCCTGACCCAGGGATGGAACCCAGGTATCCTGCAGTGTAGACAGACGCTTTACTGTCTGAGCCACCAGGGAAGTCCATCTAGAGGCATAAGGTTGCTTAAATATGTTCTTGTAGAAAGAATTCAAGTGTTATAGAAATGGATTAAATAAATTGTAATATTTCTTCGGAACAGATTATTTTTGCACTATGATTCTAATGGGCTTCCCAGTGATGCTAGTGATAAAGAACTTGCCTACCAATGCAGGAGACAAGAGACACAAGTTCAGTCCCTGAGCTGGGAAGATCCCCTGGAGGAAGGCATGGCAAGCCACACTCACTCAAGTATTCTTCCCTGGAGAATTCCATGGACAGAAGAACTTGGCAGGCTACAGTTGTAGAGTCAGGCATGACTGAAGTGACTTAGCATGTACACACATAATACTAATATAAATACTATTTTTTCTACATTTATGAAAAAAGAGTGAAGTACATCAATAAACCTACAAAAGATACAGAAATTTTTATCATATGGTGATTTTTGACTGATAAAAATCAGTTCAGTTCAGTCGCTCAGTTGAGTCTGACTCTTTGTGACCCCATGAATCACAGCACGCCAGGCCTCCCTATCCATCACCATCTCCCAGAGTTCACTCAGACTCACGTTCATCGAGTTGGTGATGCCATCCAGCCATCTCATCCTCTGTTGTCCCCTTTTCCTACTGCACCCAATCTCTCCCAGCATCAGAGTCTTTTCCAGTGAGTCAGCTCTTCTCATGAGGTGGCCAAAGTACTGGAGTTTCAGTTTTAGCATCATTCCTTCCAAAGAAATCCCAGGGTTGATCTCCTTCAGAATGGACTGGTTGGATCCCCTTGCAGTCCAAGGGACTCTCAAGAGTCTTCTCCAACACCACAGTTCAAAAGCATCAGTTCTTTGGCATTCAGCTTTCTTCACAGTCCAACTCTCACATCCATACATGACCTCTGGAAAAACCATAGCCTTGACTAAATGGACCTTTGTTGGCAAAGTAATGTCTCTGCTTTTGAATATGCTATCTAGGTTGGTCATAACTTTTCTTCCAAGGAGTAAGTGTCTTTTAATTTCATGGCTGCAGTCACCATCTGCAGTGATTTTGGAGCCCAAAAAGTTAGTTAGCCACTGTTTTCACTGTTTCCCCATCATTTGCCATGAAGTGATGGGACCAGATGCCATGATCTTCATTTTCTGAATGTTGAGCTTTAAGCCAACTTTTTCACTCTCCTCTTTCACTTTCATCAGGAGGATCTTCAGTTCCTCTTCACTTTCTGCCATAAGGTTGGTGTCATCTGCATATTTGAGGTTATTGATATTTCTCCTGGCAATCTTGATTCCAGCTTGTGCTTCTTCCAGCCCAGCATTTCTCATGATGTACTCTGCATAGAAGTTAAATAAGCAGGGTGACAATATACAGCCTTGACATACTCCTTTTCCTATTTGGAACCAGTCTGTTGTTCCATGTCCAGTTCTAACTGTTGCTTCCTAACCTGCATATAGGTTTCTCAAGAGGCAGGTCAGGTGTTCTGGTATTCCCATCTCTTATAGAATTTTCCACAGTTTATTGTGACCCACACAGTCAAAGGCTGTGGCATAGTCAATAAAGCAGAAATAGATGTTTTTCTGGAACTCTCTTGCTTTTTCAATGATCCAGCAGATATTGGTAATTTGATCTCTGGTTCCTCTGCCTTTTCTAAAACCAGCTTGAACATCTGGAAGTTCATGGTTCATGTATTACTGAAGCCTGGCTTGGAGAATTTTGAGCATTACTTTACTAGCGTGTGAGATGAGTGCAACTGTGCAGTTTTGAACATTCTTTAGCGTTGCCTTTATTTGGGATTGGAATGAAAACTGAACTTTTCCAGTCCTGTGGCCACTGCTGAGTTTTCCAAATTTGCTGGCATCATCTTTCAGGATTTGAAATAGCTCAACTGGAATTCCATCACCTCCACTAGCTTTGTTCATAGTGATGCTTTCTAAGGCCCACTTGACTTCACATTTCAGGATGTCTGGCTCTAGGTGAGTGATCATACCATCGTGATTATCTTGGTCGTGACGATCTTTTTTGTATAGTTCTTCTGTGTATTCTTGCCACCTCTTCTTAATATCGTCTGCTTCTGTTCGGTCCATACCATTTGTCCTTTATCGAATAATAGCTTTCAAATTGTACCTCTATTTAAAATGGAGTAAGAGGAACTACAGAGAAGGCAATGGAAAGCCACTCCAGTACTCTTGCCTGGAGAATCCCAGGGACGGGGAAGCCTGATGGGCTGGCATCTATGGGGTTGCAGAGATTTGGACATGACTGAAGCGACTTAGCAGCAGCAGCAGCAAGAGGAACTGGTCGGGGCGGGGGGAGGCTTCCAGGTTGCTCAGTGGTAAAGTTTCTGCCTGCCAGTGCTCAGAGACACAGGTTGGATCCCTGGGACAGGAAGATCCCCTGAAGGAAATGGCAGTCTGCTCCAGTAATCTTGCCTGGGAAATCCCATGGACAGAGGAGCCTGGCAATCTACAGTCCCTGGGTCAATAAAAGAGTCGAACATGACTGAGTGACTAAACAACAAATAGAAACTAGACATATGCTTGAAGCTGAAACAATTAAAATATTCAAAATTCAAAGTATTTCAATTCAAAGTGAAGTGCTCAGTCGTGTCCGACTCTTTGCGACCCCATGGACTGTAGCCCATCAGGCTCCTCCATCCATGGAATTTTCTAGGCAAGAGTACTGGAGTGCATTGCCATTTCCTTCTCCAGGGGATCTTCGTGACCTGGGGATGGAACCCGGGTCTCCCACATTGCAGGCAGATGCTTTACCATCTGAGCCACCAGGGAACTGAATATATAAAACAATGATTTTCAATACATTGGTCACCAGGCAAAGAAAGACAATAATTCCTGAGAGATAAGGAAAAAATAATAATCCTTCTGTTTGCCTTCAGCATACAGATGCAGAAGATTTGTAGACTACACACAGGGAGGGCGACCCAGGTAGAACCAAGCAGTCTCCATAAATTGAGGAGAAGGGTCAGGGAATTTGGGAAGCCTAATGGCTAAATTTCAGAGGAAAAGTCCCAGCAAGAAACAAATTGCACATAGAGATAACTTGGGAGATCTGCAGAGGATTCTTTTCAAGTATACAACTGAGCTGTAATCAGTGTATGTGTGTGAGTAAATACCCATCACTGGGTAAAAGAACTATCTAAAAGAATTCAAGGAAAAACTCCTTGAGTATCACAAAGGGCTAGGACAGTTGTTAATATGGCCAGCCTTAGTGGAGAACCTCATATTTCAAGGGACATTTGTTAGAGAACTAAACAGAGTTTTGCTTCACTAAGGCAATAATTAACCCTTGACCAAACACTGCTCTAGTCCTACTAAACAAAATTTACAAACAAGACTAGAAAGGACTGAATTATTTTCAAGCAATTCAGCCATATTTCAGAACATAGCCCAAGAATATATTTAGGAATATAAACATACCTACCACACACAAAAGTACAATTCTCAATGTCTAACATACAATAACACATTAGCAGGCACAGAGAACAGGAAAATAAAATCCACAATGTATGAAACAAAAATAAAATAAGAACAATAAAAGCAACCTGGAAATGATATAATAGATGGTAGACTAAGTAGCTGAAGACATTAAAGAAGTTATAATAATGATATTCCATATTCAAAGCCAGTGGAAAAGTTGAACATATTACGTGTAGAAATGGTATGGACCTAAAAGAAGCAGAAGATACTAAGAAGAGGTGGCAAGGATACACAGAACAACTATACAAAAATGATCTTTATGACCGAGATAACCACGATGGTATGACCACTCACCTTGAGCCAGACATCCTGGAATGTGAAGTCAAGTGGGCCTTAGGAAGCATGACTACGAACAAAGCGAATGGAGTGATGGAATTCCAGTTGAACTAATTGAAATCCTAAAAGATGATGCTGTGAAAGCACTGTACTCAATACGCCAGCAAATTTGGAAAACTCAGCAGTGGCCACAGGACTGGAAAAGGTCAGTTTTCATTCCAATCCCAAAGAAAGACAATGCCAAAGAATGCTCAAACTGCTGCACAATTGCACTCATCTCACATGCTAGTAAAGTAATGCTCAAAATTCTCCAAGCCAGGCTTCAGCAATATGTGAACCGTGAACTTCCAGATGTACAAGCTGGATTTAGAAAAGGCAGAGGACCAGAGATCAAATTGCCAGCATCTGTTGAATCATCAAAAAAGCAAGAGAGTTAAAGGAAAACATCTAATTCTGATTTATTGACTACACCAAAGCCTTTAACTGTGTGGATCACCACAAACTGTGGAAAATTCTTTAGGAGATGGGAATACCAGACCACCTGACCTGCCTCCTGAGAAATCTGCATGCTGGTCAGGAAGCAACAGTTAGAACTGAATATGGAACAACAAACTGATTCCAAATAGGGAAAGGACTACGTCAAGGCTGTATATTGTCACCCTGCTTATTTAACTTATATGCAGACAACATCATGCAAAATCCTGGGCTAGCTGAAGCACAAGCTGGAATCCAGATTGCCAGAAGAAATATCAATAACCTCAGATATGCAGATGACACCACCCTTATGGCAGAAAGTGAAGAGGAACTGAAGAGCTTCCTGATGAAAGTGAAAGAGGAGAGTGAAAATGCTGGCTTAAAAATCAATATTTGAAAAACTAAGATCATGGCATGTGGTCCCATCAATTCCTGGCAAATAAATGAGGAAAAAATGGAAGCAGTGAGAGACTTTATTTTTTTGGGCTCCAAAATCAGTGTAGATGGCGACTGCAGCCATGAAATTAAAATATGCTTGCTCCTTGGAAGAAAAGTTATGACCAACCTAGATAGCATATTAAAAAGCTGAGACATTATTTTGCCAACAAAGGTTCATCTAGTCAAAGCTATGGTTTTTCCAGTAGTCATGAATGGATGTGTGAGTTGGATTATAAAGAAAGCTGAGGGCGGAAGAATTGATGCTTTTGAACTGAGGTGTTGTAGAAGACTCTTGAGAGTCCCTTGGACTGCAAGGAGATCCAACTAGTCAATCCTAAAGGAAATCAGTCCTGAATATTCATTGAAAGGACTAATACTGAAGCCTAAGCTCCAATACTTTGGCCACCTGATGCAAAGAACTGACTCATTGTAAAAGACCCTGATGCTGAAAAAGTTTGAAGGCAGGAGGAGAAGGGGACGACAGAGGATGACATGGTTGGATGGCGTCACCGACTCAATGAGCATGAGTTTGAGTAAGCTCCAGGAGTTGGTGTTGGACAGGAAAGCCTGGTGTGCTGCAGTCCATGGGGTTGTAAATAGTCAGACATGACTGAGCAATCGAACTGAACTGTAGTTAGCGAAGATACAAGCAAGTATCTACACTTGTACAACTTGAATTTGTAGAAGTGAAACTACAATGTATCAGTTAAGAATAATAGCCCATAACATATTGTAGAAGAAAAGATTAATGATCGTGAAGACATAAAATAAAAGTACTCAAAATAAAATATAGAGGGGGAAAAAAGACTAAAAAAGTCAAACACACAACTAAAAGACCACCAGTGATCTGTGGAGAAACTTCAAATGGCCTGATATACATGGAATTGTAGTTTATAAAAAAAAAAAAAATTGTGTTTTAGATGCAGCAAAATAGATATTAAAGGAAAAATGGGCAACAATTTTTCATCTTGGATGAAAACTATAAATTTATATCCAAGGAGGCTTAATGAATGCCAAGCATATACTCACAGCCTAACAAATGCCCAAATTTGTAATAAGATACTCCACGTTCCCATTTATATTTCATAACCTAAATTAGAAAAGAAAGCAAGGAAATTAGAGATACCAAGGGAACATTTCATGCAAATATGGGCTCAATAAAGGACAGAAATCATATGGACCTAACAGAAGCAGAAGTTATTAAGAAGAGGTGGCAAGAATACACAGAACTATATACACAGAAGAATACACAGAAGATCTTCATGACCCAGATAACCATGATGGTGTGATCACTCACCTAGAGCCAGACATCCCGGAATGCAAAGTGGGCCTTAGGAAGTATCACTACGAACAAAGCTAGCAGAGGTGATGGAATTATAGTTCAGTACTTCAAATGCTAAAAGATGAAAAGTGCTGCACTCAATATGCCAGCAAATTTGGAAAACTCAGCAGTGGCCACAGGACTGGAAAAGGTCAGTTTTCATTCCAATCCTAAAGAAAGGCAATGCCAAAGAGTGCTCAAACTACCACGCAATTGCACTCATCTCACATGCTAGTAAAGTAATGCTCAAAATTCTCCAAGCCAGGCTGCAACAGTACATGAGCCATGACATTCTAGATGTTCAAGCTGGATTTAGAAAAGGCAGAGGAACCAGAGATCAAATTGGCAACATCTGCTGCTTCATCGAAAGAGCAAGAGAGTTCCAGAAAAACATCTATTTCTGCTTTATTGACTATGCCAAAGCCTTTGACTTTGTGGATCACCACAAACTGTGGAAAATTCTATGAGGGATGGGAATACCAGACCACCTGACCTGCCTCCTGAGAAATCTGTATGCAGGTTAAGAAGCAACAATTAGAACTGGACATGGAACAACACACTGGTTGCAAATTAGGAAAGGAGTGCATCAAGGCTGTATATTGTCACCCTGCTTATTTAACTTGTATGCAGAGTACATCATGAGAAATGCTGGGCTGGATGAAGCACAAACTGGAATCAAAATTGCTGGGAGAAATATCAATAACCTCAGATATGCAGATGACACCACCCTCATGGCAGAAAGCGAAGAACTAAAGAGCCTCTTGATGAATGTGAAAGAAGAGAATGAAAAAGTTTGCTTAACAACTTTTTAAAGCTCAACAATCAGAAAATTAAGATAGTGGCATTCAGTCCCATTACTTCATGGCAAATGGGGAAACAGTGGAAACAGTAGCAGACTTTATTTTTGGGGCTCCAAAATCACTGCAGATGGTGACTTCATCCATGGAATTAAAAGATGCTTACTCCTTGGAAGAAAACTTGTGACCAACATGGATAGCATATTGAAAAACATAGATGCGACTTTACTAACAAAGGTCCATCTAGTCAAGGCTATGGTTTTTCCAGTGGTCATGTATGGATGTGAGAGTTGGACTGTGAAGAAAGCTGAATGCCAAAGAATTGATGCTTTTGAACTGTGGTGTTGAAGAAGACCAAGAGTCCCTTGGACTGCAAGGAGATCCAACCAGTCCATTCTAAAGGAAATCAATCCTGTGTATTCATTGGAAGGACTAATGTTGAAGCTGAAACTCCAACACTTTGGCCACCTGATGTGAAGAACGCTGACTCATTTGAAAAGACCCTGATGCTCGGAAAGATTGAAAGCAGGAGGAGAAAGGGAAGAGAGAGGATGAGATGGTTGGATGGTATCTCCGATTCAATGGACATGAGTTTGAGTAAACTCCAGGAGTTGGTAATGGACAGGGAGGCCTGGCATGCTGCAGTCCATGCGGTCGCAAAAAGTTGGACACGACTGAGCAACTGAAATGAACTGAACTGAACTGAACTGAAGCATTAGAAAGATAATAAGCTCATTCTTCAGTTAAAATTTTTTTTTTCTTATGTATAGTGCTTCTCTGGTGTCTCAGTAAGGTAAATAATATGCCTGTAATGCAGGAGACTGGCATTGGATCCCTGAGTCAGGAAGATCCCCTGGAGAAGGGAATGGCAACCCACTCCAGTATTTTTGTCTGGAGAATCCCTGTGGACAGAGTATCCTGGTGGGCTACATTCCATGGGGATGCAAAGAATCAGACACAACTGAGTGACTAACACTCACTCACTCATAATGATAAATTCAATAATAAAATTAACAATTAACATTCACTGAATGCTTATTATATGTAAAATAGCTCTGATTTCTTTAGACCTGGGCCCCTAAACTGGCACATCAGCACTGCCACCATATTCTATTATCAAAAATCATCACAGCATCTACACAGGTTTAAGAGGAGACATTGACCTTCATCTCCTGATGCAAAAAGTGTTAAAGAATATGTAGCCATATTTAATCGTCCATAAGTTCACATTGCATTGCAATATTCATATCAGCTTTTATGATTGGATAATTTTAAGTTCAGGAATCTGTTAGATGTAGTCAACCCTCAGAAAATAATTTCTATTATAGAAATGCATAAACTTTATCCATTCATTAAAAACATCTGCATCATATCTCTGATTTTTTTGCTGTCATGAGAATATCCAATTCACTGGATTTTGGGAACAATGTAAGAAAGGGGTCAACAAAACCAACACAACATGAAATTGTTTCCTTTTCAGCTTCCTAAAACCCATATGCTTTAAAAATTAATGGCTAAAATCTTTCAAGATTTAATTTAGAACTATAATATCTACAAATTTATTAAAATATCACTTGCTTGTTTTTGCATAACCATAAAAATTGTATGTCGTTTGTTCTGTGAGAGTGAGATCAGTGTTGTTTGAGAGAACTTTTTATTTAACAATACCAAGGATTTCCCTTTGTTAATTAAACAAATGCAATTTATTTTACTTGTTTCTAGTGTAATTAACCTTGCTCATTTGTACTTTTAAAATTTGTGATAATTCACTCGGGGCAGGACTGAATTTGTCTTTCCACTATCTATAAAAATGTACTTGCTAATTAAAGTAAAATAGGACTCTATAGTGTGTATACAAGGTACTAAAAAAAAGTTTTTTTAAACGACTCACTGACTGTAAAAATATTTACAGTAAGACTACTGGAAGTTTAACATAAACATACTTTTTATTGAAAAATGTCTTTAATTTCTAGGTAACTTCAGTTACATGCATTGTAAAATTTAAAACTATGCATTTAAAAATAATCATTGTCTCTTTCTATAAATTTACGAAAGTGCTTATGCAATTAGTCTATGTTATTGTTTAAACAAAAAATAAAAATCTTTGAATGGATGACTAAGTGCAGCTTGAATTATTGTCTCTCAATTTATGAGCTGTGTTACCATAGCTTCAGTTTACTCCTCATTTGTAAAGTAGGAACTATACTGTCCTATGTGTGCTTTTAAGGAAATAATACCATAGCATAATATCAACTAACAGCATTCAACACACTGTAGCACAATGCATATTGTAAGGATGCAAGAAAACAAACAAAAATGCTAAACTAAATCTTAGTAAAAAATTCTAACTTCTTAAGGAACCAGGTAGAAACAAGTACTGATATAAAAGGTAGTTTCTCTCTTTTTGTTTCTTAGAGTAACTATAATTTAAATGTGAGTATGTGTTTTAGTTACCAAAATGTATTGTGCAAAACCTGGTTATAAAACATGGTCCTGATATTCTAGTTTGGTAATTCATTCAGCTATAAAGAGGCAGTAGTTTTAAGTGCTACTTTCTCATAAGTTTTACAGACTTGGCATGCATTTTTCTGATTTCCTTAAAGATCTTTTTAACATTGCAAACTCTGGGATGTTTGGGATCACAAAGAGCAGGTTGGAAGTTCAAGAACAGTTATAGTCAAATGACAACCTTAATAAACAAGAAAGGTTTATAAATGTTCTTGTCAGGTCTGCAGACACAGCTACTAACATAGATAGCAATGAGTGGTATGCAACCTCAAGATAAAGTAGGTCAGAGGACCAGGAAAGGGAATTTCCCAAACACAAATACCAGTCCTCTGAGGTAGCTCTCTCAATAGGCCATGATACAGAGTTCCTAGAAAGGACCAACTCATAGTCAATCTACTGAAAAAATGCCAAAATAAATTTGAAAGCACATTTTATTGCCAACATGATAAAATCCATCCCCTCAAGAGACGTGGGTTCTATTCTTGGGTCAGGAAGATTCCCTAGAGTAGGAAATAGCAACCCACTCTAGTATTCTTGCCTGGAGAATTCCATGGCAGAGGCTGGTGGGCTCTAGTCCATAGGGTCACAAAGAGTCAGACACAACTGAGTGCCTGGAAACACACACACACACACACCTTTCTACACACAGTTGAAGAACCCACATGAAGTTAGGCATACATTGAAGGGGGAGCATTGCTTTAAAGTCTGTGTGCCTACAAAATAGCTTTGATTGATAAGAATAAAATAAAGTCACAAAAATATGTATGATTACCAAGTTGTATGTATATATATATATAATATATATATAAATATATTTCAATATTGTTATTGTTTTTTTAGTTAGAAGATGGAAAACTAGAGTAACAGAGAGTTGAAAGAGTTATCCAGTCAACTTCATATTGTATAGATGAGAGGGTTGAAATGGAGAATTAAGAGGACTGTTCAATGTCAAAGAGGGAATTGGAGCTGGATCCAGCATTGAATCTGGATTTCTGGACTCCCAGAGACCAGTGTTTACCCTGAGCTACATTGATATATTTCGATTGTGTACATCTACTGGAGTTGAGAAGATGGGTGTATGTAGCCAATGGAATTGCATGTAGAGATACTCATGAGCCTCTGCACTTCCACAAACAGCAGTCAGGAACATATTGATAACTGAGGCCAAAATTGTTTAAACGTCAGTGGTGCTTCCCATGCAAAGAAACAGAAGCTAATTCAGTGGAAAGCCTTCCACTTCTAAACTGAAACAAATTCCATTTATGTAATACTTTCATCTTATGAGAATTCCCAGTCTCTAGGAAAGGGGAGTCAGAATAATAAAGCCAAGCTGGTCATTAGGTTTGTATATGCTGCTCAACCCATGATGTTTCACTTGTAAAAGTGAAATGGGGTTTTGCTTGTAAAAGTGAGGTGTGTTTTGCAAATGAAAACCAGGCATTCCACTGGGGTGATAAAAATGTCAAACGTAGACCTGCTAGGGTGAAAGATGAAAAGAAAAACAAATCAATGAGTCTCAACAAGGAAATGTTTAAAGTAAAAACCTCTAAAAAGCTTAAATTTCCGAGTTCTAAATAATTAGAATTTTCTACATAATTATGTGAGTAACTTGCATGTGCATGAATTTCTTTCATATTACAACGATGGTACAATTTTCAGAAATAAAATAGGTACCAGGATCTTTCTAGGTAATTGAACTATAATTTTATTATAAATAAGTCAAGTAAACATGTTTTCTTTTAGATAATTTTTAATAATAGTATCATTCACTTAATACATTTTTACTAATTACCTATAGATTATATTTGGATCATCCCAGGTGGTGCTAGGGGTAAAGAATCTGCCTGCCACTGCAGTAGACACAGGAGATATGGGTTTGATCCCTGTGTTGGGAAGATCCCCTGGAGGAGAAAATGGCAACTCATTACAGTATTCTTGCCTGAAAAGTCCCTTGGACAGAGGGGCCTGGTGGGCTACAGTCCATGGCGTCACAGAATCAGACACTAATTAGAATGAGCATGAGGTGCCAATCTAAGTAGAAAAATAACTTCCCCTTGCAAGATAAGGACCCTAGGCCTGGGCTAAGACCTGGCAACGGTCCAGGAGACCAACTCAGTTACAGAAGATTACTAGTCTAAGAGATTATTATTTCTGTCACTGCAGAGACACTTTGAGACTTACCTAGGTAAAGGAGAAGGAGCCATTCAAATAGTAGGAACATCATGCGTGACAACTTAGCTTTGAAAGAACTTGGCTTAATTAAGGTTTTAAAAGGTGGCCGCTGAAACCTTGAGAATTTGGGAGAAAGGGGCATACTATTGTCCTGGAGAGAAAGGAAGAAGTTAGATCATGACAGACCCTGTGAGTCTGACTGAAGAATGTATATTATGGCTGTGTACATTCTAAATATTTGATATAAATTAGTAACATAAAACATTTAAAATTACTTAAAACGTTGGACTAACCTAATAAGTTATTTGAAAAATTCTCATTTTTTTTTTTGTTTGGAAGAGAAAGTAGTGAAAAGGGGACAAGAATGGAAGAAAAGAGGCTGAATAGACTGTGATGTGCTACTGACTTGAAGAAAGTGTTATTCACTCAGTCATGTCTGACTCTCTGTGATCTTATGGGGTAGGGCCTGCCTGGCTTCTCTATCCATGGAATTTTTGAGGCAAGAATACTGGAATGAGTAGCTGTTCCCTTCTCCAGGGGATCTTCCCAACCCTAGGATCAAATCTGCAGGCAAATTCTTCAGCATCTGAGCCACCAGGAGAGCCGTGACTTGACGAAGGGTGGTGGTAAAATATATCAAGAAAAATATGTTCAGTTGAAACATAGTTTGGAGGACGAATCGACAGCATTTACTGATTGGAGTAAGAGACATTTTGAAGATGGCTCCTAAGCTTTAGACTTTGGAGAAAGCATGGTTGAAGATAAGATGAAATTGAATCTATATTTTAAGGCAAGACAAGAAAAAGTTAAACATAAAATTCTGTGTGTGTGTGTGTTTGGGCCTCCTCCATCTCAAATATACAGTGTGCTTTTGCATTACACAGTAACCAGAGCTCCTCAAAGATGGGAGTGCCGGCTCAACCATAAGGATCAATTTCTCTTTCTTCTAATGCTAGCAATGTGCCTTCTTAAAAAAATGGTCATGGTGACTTGCTGATGGCTTTGGATGTGCTTATTATGTATTCGAGGTGAACTTTATGCAAAATATCAGTATGTCATTCTATGTGAGCTTTTGTTTCAAAAAAAAAAAAATGTATATGGCTGTACCGTCAACTTTTAACAGGTAGAATAGTTCTCAGAGCATTCTGAGAATCTACTTCTGGGGTTATAATCCTCAGTTTGGCTCAAATAAAATTCACTTTTATTTGTTCTTTGTTGTTGTTGTTTAGTTGCCCAGTCACATCCAACTCTTTTGTGGACCCCATGGATTGGGAATATCCAGGCAAGAATACTGGAGTGGGTTTGCCATTTCCTTTCTCCTGGTGATTTTCCCAATTCAGGCATTGAACCCACATATCCTGCCTGTATCTCCTGCATTGCAGGCGGATTATTTACCACTGAGCCACTGGGCAATTTGATCATTAATGGAATTTTTGTTGACAAGTATCATTTGCTTAGAAATAAAAGAGTTAAGGATGAAAATATTTTGAAGAAAAATCAGATGAATATGTTACACTGAATGTCTCTTTGAAAAACTCAAGTACAAAAGTCAAGCAGGGAGTTGTTTATTTGAATTGGAAGCTCAGAAGGTAGTTTGGATGAAAATTGAAAATTTGGGCATCATCAGCCTACAGATGGATTTAAAGCCATTGGAATGATGGGGGTCATTTGGGTGAAGAGTGAAAAAGGAAATAAGACCCTAGTGAGATCAGCTGAATATAAACATATTCCTATTTTGTGTGAATGTTATTGAAGGTGTCAAGCCCCTTTCAAATCTGAGTAGAACTCTGCAGGTTGATGGGCATTGTAGTAATCTTGGGATGAGTGGAACTCTTTCTTTGAATAACAAATAAAGGTTTATCCAAATAAATTGCATACAATGAAAGAAAAAAATCTTTTGGTAAAATACATCCAGTAATTTCAGTGTTTTTGTTTCATTGAGAACTATAATAGTGCCCTGACTTGACCAAATCATTGTCGGCCCTGTACTGAGAAAATGTTTGAGAATAACAATTACATTAAAATCCATTTAATTCTCCATTTTGCTAAATAGAAAGCCTTTTAAAGTCTACAGTTCTGGTGTTTGGCAGTTTCATAATTTCTTATTGCTCCATCCCTCATGCCAGCCCCCTGATCAATTTAAATGCTGATATACAAATCAGTCTAGAAACTTGTACAGTGTTCAAATTAGTCCCAGTAACAGATTCAGTCAACTGCAGAACTGGTTTGGGTGCAACTTGTTCTGTATAAAGGTTAGAAAGTGGGGATATTGAGCAATCTCCTCTGTGTTCATGAGTCTTTAGATTTTTGGAGGACAAAAAGATAATTTCACAAGAAATAAATCACATGGCATATCACTGGTATTCATTATCTTATTAGAATTTTCTACCCATTACAAGTTTTACCAACGTTAAAAACTAAGATTTTGACAATTCATTGCAGCAAATCACAGGAAAAAAAGTTTGCTTTCACAGATGTTACTATGAAGATTTATCAAGAAATATCTAAAAAACCTCAAGAAAAGTTAGTGGAAAAATAAACATATTTTGAAAACCTAATTAGTATACCAAGAGCATTTCTTTTCCTTCTTCATTTTTATTATCATAAAGTATCTAAAACAGAACCATGCACAGTTAACTCACTATACTAAATCAATAACATATCATCTTTCAGTTTTCTGCCTTACCCTCCTCCCCTTCCGGCTTAAACTATTCTGTACATTGCCTTCTACTCAGAGAAAGAGTAAAACACTGGACTTTTTGTTTGCTTGTTTTGTGCAGAGAGGTGACTGTTGATTGAGCTACATGTGGCCAACATTTGTTAGAAAAAGACCTGGAAGATTAGTTGGCCAGCCACCTGTGGCATATATGGTATCACTTCTATGAACTGACCATCTACTAGTTTCTAGAACTGTGAAAATTCATATGAGAAGATCACCTAAGAAGAGCAAAGTGTAGATTGGTGGTCCTTGTCGGGCTCTATCTTTAAGAGATCAAGCAGAGTAAATCAAGGGAGGCGGGAAGCATATCAATAAAAGAGTAGATAGACACTGAGATAAGAAAGAGCATGTGGCCTCAAGAAAAGAGAAGTTGCCTAGATGCCTTCCTCGACTAACTTCCAGGCGCCTGTTTTATGAGGTCTGTCAGTGCTTTCCACCTGAGGGCTCTGACAAGAGCACGCAGTACCAGCCTAACATTTTACTTGAGGTAATTTGAGTTTGTTTTTTCCAAACAGAAAATATAATAAATCAAAGAACAGAATACAAGATTATGATAGACTATGACTGTACCTATGATTTAAAAACTCATGGGTAAACAACTACAAGGATATACTTTGATATGACTCAAGTGAATTTTTATGGTGGCAGATTAGGGAATATGTTTTATTTATGTTTTGGTCTTCTCACTGTTCCATATAGTTTTTCTCATAACATTTAAATTAATAGGTAGTATTATCTGCCACAGATTTGGCATGGGTATGGCAGACATTTGAATGAGGTAGATATGATTAGGACTTCCCTTGTGGCTCAGAGGTTAAAGCGTCTGCCTACAATGCAGAAGACCCGGGTTCGTGGAAAAATTATCTAGTTCTTACATGGAACTTTATGTTTTAACTGCCACCTACTTGTAGTATAAAGATTAGCTGATGAGGTAAAAAAGGAGTTCATCACTTATACTTTTGAAGATCCATCAGTGTGGGTGGGTTGAGGATAAGGGGGGGTTATTGATGTGTAGTTGTTAAGTTGTGTCCAACTCTTTTGCAACCCCGTGGACTGTACAGGAGTACAGACACCATGGAGCCCCCAGGCTCCTCTGTCCATGGGATTTTCCAGGCAAGAATACTGGAGTGGGTTTCCATTTTCTTCTCCAAGGGAATCTTCCCAATCCAGAGGTTGAACTCGCATCTCTTGCCCTGGGACGTGGATTCTTTACCACTGAGCCACCGGGGAAGCCCATTAGGAGGAATAAATCAACACGGATACCAGTTTATGGTGTCAGTGAACAGTACATAGGGCTGTCTAGTCAATCTAGATTCTAATCATGATTTTAATACTCTAGCAAACTTCCTAGCAACCTCAGTGATTGTCGTGGAATAAATGTTTCAGACAGCCAGCTCAGGATCAAATACACTCTTATGGAGTGAGGGATATATATAAACAAGATGCTACATTAAGAGAAAAAGGACTAAGTTTAACGAAAGAGTGTAAAATTGAGTTAAATACCAAAATATCATTGGTATATAGCTTAAGAAGAACACAGCTGTTGTGATTAAAATGAATTTTTAAAAACTATTTTGTCAACCAGTATTGTAAGAATAATCCCAACTTCATAACTGGTATCATTTATGTTTAATAGACATGTGCATTTATAAATAAAAGGTCAGTGTGGTGGAGTTAATTGTCATGTGTTGGCTCCAGCAAAATGTTAGTTTAACTGTCCTTACTTTCAATACCTCTTAAATCCTTCAGGTCATTCCTTCTCTGACTTGGAGGAACAACACCAACCCAATACTACTTTAATTTTCTGCCTTAAAGTTGAGACACATGAAATCCTTAGACATTTTAAATGATTTTCAATTTCAAATATAATTTATATTTAACCACACAGCTTCAAGAGTTGCATGCAATTAGAGGCTACATGGATATTTTAGATATAATAATAAATACACAAATCAAGGTCAGAGGAGGACATATAAAAAATGACCCTTCTCTGATATAGATGGTCACATTAAACTGGAAAGTTGTGACACATCCATGATTTAGTTAACTTAGATTTTTGTTCTGAAAAATGTATCTACTTTTAAAATGAGAGTATAAAGTCATCTGTGTCTTTGGAATCTAGAATTTCTACCTCCACCTTCCTTCTTTTTCCAGATGGATATCATATGCCTTGTAATATCACGTGATGAGAGGGACACAAAATCACTTATGTGATATTCTTGCTAAATGCAGCACCTCAGTTCAATCATGAGGAAATTTCAGAGGAGCCCAGACTTGGATAAGTGAAGAATATTGAAAAAAAAATTGGCCAGTACTCTCAAAAATGACAAAGTTATAAAAGATAAACACTGGAAAAAAAAAATCAAAGAGAAAGATTGTGCAACAATTGGAGACTAAGAAGACATGAGGGCTTCTCAAGTTCCGCTAGTGGTAAAGAACCTTCCTGCCAATGCAGGAGATGCAAGAGACATGGGTTTGAATCCTGGGTCAGGAAGATCTCCTGGAGTAGGAAATAGTGACCCACTCCAGTATTTTTGCCCAAAAAATTCCATGGACAGAGGAGCCTGGCAGGCTACAGTTCATGGGATTGCAAAGAGTTGGACATGACTGAGTGACTGAGCATGGACACACACGAGACAGGAGGCCTAACTGTAATGTAACGTCCTAGATTGGATCCTGGGTCAGAAAACGAACATTAGCAGAACTGGCAGAATTTAAATTAGATCTCTAGGTTTGTTAATAGTATTGTATTATTGTTAATTGTAGGTAATTAGAGCAAATAGACAAAAGTAGATAGGGGGAGTAAAAGAACAGTGAGTACTATATTTTGCCAAATTTTTGTAAGTATAAAATTATTTTTTAAAAGATAAAAAAATTACATGTTCTGAATCCAAAGGTTCCAGATCTTCATTTTATGTTTGTGAAAAATAAAACTATGCTGATAATTCCTACAATCTTGGCATTGCAGAAAATTTCACTAGTGAAACAATACTTTGTAATCCTTCTGTAACTTCCAAATTGAAGTTAAAATATTTTCTCCATGTCATTAGGACACTATTTAACATTTTATTCATGCCTTTATTTTTTAAATAAAACAAATCATAAATATCACAAAAATCTGATATTCTAAAATTTATAAACAGCAAAATATAATCATCACATTTTAAAATAAACATTTTCTAATTTGGGACCTTAAAATCTATAAAATTGTTATTCCATACTTGTTTTAAAGATGGTTTAATGTGTGAGGTTTTTTTAAAAAAGGAAGCTTTTATCTCATGCCATACACAGGTCAGTTTCTAGGAGTATGACAAATATGGCAATGAGGCAGCAATTTATATTGGCTGTGAATGAAATTGTCATTGTACTTAATAAACTTTCTCAAAGCAAAGTTCCTAGGACACAAAGACTTTTCAATGGCTGGATTGTAATCCTAGATATGTATTAGAGAAAAGTTTTATGCTACTGAATATTAAACTGAAAATAGAAATTGACATGGAAATATTGGCAATATTTGATATATTTTTATATAGACAATAGTTCTATAATAAAATATTTTTAGGAGAGATGAGATTGTGTTTTTATAATAGAGACATATGTAATGATAGCTGAAGTCTGGAAGGTATTAGATTGTGGTTCTTATAATCACTATAATTGTAACAGTTCATGGTAGCTCAACTGCACAACTATTCTTCATTTGTCCCTAAACTAATTTGTTCTACATATGAATATATAACCCTCATCAATTTAAAGTGCCATTTCTTGGCTACGTGGCTCATTAAAGGAAATACATAATGTATGAGTTCAACAATCCAAACTTAGAGGGGAGAAAGGCATTTTAGCCAAGTTTTAAATCATTGCTACCAAGCTGACTTTTGAAATTTAATCAAAGTCAAAGCACGATCCGGAGAAGGCAATGGCACCCCACTCCAGTACCGTTGCCTGGAAAATCCCATGGGCGGAGGAGCCTGGTGGGCTGCAGTCCATGGGGTCGCTAAGAGTCGGACACGACTGAGCAACTTCACTTTCACTTTTCACTTTCATGCATTGGAGAAGGAAATGGCAACCCACTCCAGTGTTCTTGCCTGGAGAATCCCAGGGATGGGGGAACCTGGTGGGCTGCCCTCTATGGGGTCGCACAGGGTCGGACACGACTGAAGCGACTTAGCAGCAGCAGCAAAGCACAATCACAATGACAATCAGTCAATTGCAGTGTTATTCATATATTTTGTTTCGAGCAAAGGTATTTCATTCACAGTTTTGACTCCAGTGCTCATTATTAAAACAACTGACATCAGCAAATTACATACATAACACTATGAAGTTTTCTGTAGGGTATTGCTTTTCTGAAAGACAATCAAACTCTAAAAAGTGCTGAAGTTATTGGATCTAGTTTATTTAAGGAAAACTATTCAGTATCTGAGATGACAAGATGAGTAGCAAATTTGCTGTGATAGAAAGTCACAAACAATAAGTGGAACAATTTCCTATTTTAAATTATTATTTTGGGGGGGTTATAAATATATATGGAATATGAAGAAATCAGTGAGAATTGAGAAAGAATTATAACATACTTCATGGTTAGGTTAATACTATGACATTCTTGACTACTTAACATTTTCTATATTAATAACTATCGTTTTACATTTCACTTCCCATTCACTTTCTCAAACGGTTCAGTGTATAGGCTTAAAAAGAGTATCCTTATTCTAACACAATATTTATATCCTGAAACACTTAAAAAATATATCTGTCCAGGATCACTCTTGATGTAGCTTAGGATAGAAAGGTTAACAGATTTTTCAGGGAGGTGAGTTCATCTTTATCTAAGTATCCTCTTTCTGTGAACATCTGAGAGTAGATGGAATTCAGTATTTGAGGAACTTAGAAGATTGTTTTAGAATATGTCTGAGCTTCATTTTATGATGAAAATGAAATGTTAATCTTTCCATGTCTTCTTCGAAGTATGACATCTAAGTACTGACTTAATTGAAAGTTTGGCAAGTTTTGTTTAGGTAGTTCTCTTTTTTTTTTATTTTTTATTTTTCTTTTATATCTTAGGTAGTTCTCTTAAATAAGAAATCTTAACGTGAAAGTTTTCTTTTGAATTGACATCTTTCGTGTGTATACTTTTGTGCAATAATCAGAAATAAGTTACTTTTTTTTGGCCAGAAGATTCTTTGTAGTTCAAGTGAAGAGGAAAAAAAATATAGCAACAGCATGGGAAGATTGGAGGCATTATATAATACACCAGGGATTACAGTTGCAACATAGACTTTATGCTTTCAGGGATGTGTGGGTGTCCTAAATATATATGTAGAAATATAGGAGGTAGGATCTTTTCCTTTTGTGCTAATACGATATTTTTTCATCTTGGGCAACTTCTCATTGTATATAACTTAATGTTCATTTTAAGTTACTATAAATATGATGAGCTATTTTTAGATATATTAAATGTATAAAATATTTTTCAGGTTTTTATTTTTTTCCTTTTTTATATTCCTTTTTATGTCTTCTGGCAGCATACAGATTCCAAAGCAAGACTACTACTATACTTCATATTTTTTACATGCTTTACATTTTTTGTTTGTATTCTATGTTTAGAAGTCCTGAGAAAAGGTTGAAAAAACAATTTGGTATTGAGAGTCATTACAACCCTATAAACCACTTAAGAACTTGTGCATGACGATTCTCAGTGGGGATCTCGCATTTATATGTAGCTTAAAATATGTGTTTAACATCCTTGTAATTAGAGTATTAGGCTAATAAAATTTTTGAAAATATTGCTGATGACACTGACAAAGTAATCAGTTTAAATGTTCTAGCACATGTGCATGAGTGTGCATATGCGTGCTTTATAAAGCATATAAATATGGTATAATATTTTAAAATGTAATACAAATATTTAACTAAATTATGTAAGTTAATAAAAAAAAAATTTTATGTGTTTTCTTGGGTAGGAAAAAGGCACATGTTTGACCTGCAGCAAATGTGTGTTGAACTGAAATCAAATGAAAACTTTTAGTTTTCATTATTTTACTTTCTAAGTAAAGTTCAAGTTAAACTGAGAACATGACATAGATTTTTAAATATAAAAATGCAAATTGATTTTAGTTCATTTTGGTATTCTAAAATGTTACCTTAATGGGTTTAAAATTAAAGTTTTCTTTAAAAAAAAAACACAACACCTTTGAACTATGAATAAATCAGTGAAATTTAATTTTAAATATCATTCAAACTTTAACTAAAAAATAAAGTGGCAGGAAAGCTAGAAATCCCTGAGCTCTGTTAGACAGTAACAAGAAGGTTTCCTCCTCTCAGTTCATTTATACCGTCCTTGTCCTTGGTTTTATTCATTCACCCATGAAGCTCCTACCTTTTTTTGCCAGGTCTTATTCTCAGTACTGTGAATACAGCAGAGAAAAAGATTAAAGTCCCCAAACTCATAGAGCTTGCATTCTAGTGTGTGTGTGGTGGGGAGACTATAAACTTGATAATTAAGCAAAATATAAGATGTTAGTAATTTTAAAAAAGCAAGCAGGTGAGGCAGATAGGAAGTTTTGGGGAGCAAAGGTGATGATTTTGCAAATGGTAGTCAGTTAAAGACTTCAAAGATACATTTGAGAAAAGGTTTGAGGGAAGAGAGGGTGAGCCATGCACACAGAAAAGGGAGAAGCACTTCATGCAGGAATATTCCCTGAGATGGGAGCAAGTCTGACACATTTAAAGACCAGCAAATAGGCTGAGGTAAAAAAAAGTGAGAGGAAAATGAATAAGAGATGATATCAGAAAGCCAAGGAGAATGGAAGGACAGCACTTACTAAGGGTTTTAGCTTTTACTCTGAGTGAAATCTGAAATCCCTCCAGTGTTTGGAAGAGTGCCTCATCTCTTTAGTTATGTTTTTTGGAGTTATCTATCTTAAAGGACCCTGGGGGCAATGGTGGAAGTGTGGAAAATCACTGAAGCTACGGTAAGGACTGAGGAGAGAGATGACTGTGGCTTAGACCACATTAATAGTGGTGGACATTATGAGAAGCGATTGCATTCTGGATATATGCTGAAGAGAGTGTCAAAAGCATTTACTACAGAACAGGTTATTGTTCATAAAAGGAACAGAGAAGGGCTCCAAGGTTTCTGGCCTGAGAACTTGGAAGAATGGAGTTCCTCCTTACTAAGATGGGGACAAGGCAGAAATCAGTAGCTCGGTTTTGAATATTTTATGTTTGAGATGACCGTGGGACATCCATGTCAGATACTGAACCACTGTTAACAATTCAGAGGTGTAACTGAGGAAGAAATCTGACCTCTTAGGCATAAAGCATCAGAATATTGAATGGATATAAGGCAAGTAGTCCAGATGAATTCCCTAAGGAGGTGAGAGACTGAAAGATAGGAGGCCCAAGGACTCTCCTGGGACACTGTTAGGAGTTGGAAAGGAAACTAGCAAAAGAAACTGAGAGAGAGTGGCTGATCGAGAGGAAGAAAACCAGAAGAGGTGCCTGGGAAGTCTAGTGAAGAAAGTCTGATTTGGTTGTTGAGATCCCTGAGAAAATGAAAAGGATAAATTCAGACAACAGGTTGCTGTTCAGTCGCTAAGTCAGGTCCAACTCTTTGCAACTCCAGGAACTATAGCTTGCCATGCTCCTCTGTTCTCCACCATTTCCCAGAGTTTGCGAAAGATCCACAGAGGGGCAATTGAATAACTCATCAGGAGTAACTACCTCAAATAATCATTGAGGACAATTCAACTCAAAGAAACACTCTTGTAATCTCTTCCCTAGCTCATTTCACTTAAAACCAAAGGAGATGAATCACTTTTCAAATATATAAAGCCCAGCAGCATATAAAGGAAAAAGTAATTCTTTTTATACTTAAAAAAATTATTCTAATAAAATTTATTGTTACCCAGCTTCCAATTAGATTAGACCTTTGCTGAACTTAAGAAATGACTGAGAATGCAGCAGTATTGATGGGAACATTTCTGGACTCTGGGTTGGTGTTTCTAATTTTTGAAGAATTTTTCTAACATCATGCAGAACAGCACTTAATAGATAAGTCAAGTATTTGTCATTTCATTCAAGTGAATATGACTTTAATATATTCACAGGAATAGCAGTATCAAATACATCTCCATAATGTTGATAGATTATCCCTGCTTCCCCAAAGAAACAACCTTTAGCCCAAAAAAGTTTTCTAAATAAATTCTTCCAAATTTCTAAGAACATTTTAAGATAATCCCTAAACAATACAAATTATGCTAAACTTTGATTTTCCTAACAACATAACAATGAACACTTTTGTACATAAATCATTGACATCTCTGATTATTTTCTAATAGTAATTCCTAGAATTTGAGTTATAAACAAAGTCTTAAATATTTTTTTAAGTTTCTTTGCATATTGCCAAGTTGCTGTGAGGGAGGGAAATACCATTTTATATAAACAGTGCCTAAGAATGCTTTTATTCATCAAAGACTTTTTAACTTTGCCAATAAACAAAGAGTATAGCTTATTTTTTAAAATAAACATTTCTCCAAAAGTATATAGAAATATGAAAACAGATTTATTAAAAATTACAGCAATTCTCTCTGGGTTAAGAAATTGCATGAATTTTTATTTTCCTTTTGCTTTTGAATCTTTTGAGGAAACAAACTCATTATATACTTCAACCTCTCCCTACACAACCACTCCATCTCTCCCACCACCACCCCCATATGGTTTTTCAACTTAATATTGCTATTCATGTTATTAAATGACCATACACTCACTACCTTGAGGTAGTTTGTTTAGCATCGAATTTTGTCTTCTATCATTTGTATGTCCATTATCATCTCATTAGTTTCGTAAATTATCATTTTATTTGAAGACAGATAATTTTGTTACAGAAGTTAAAAATGTTGAGTTTTTTTTTTTATTGTATTAAAGTTAATATGTAACATTAGTCCAAGGTGCACAATACAATATTTCGTATACATATAAGAAGTGATTACCATAATAAGTTTAGTTAACACAATCACCTCATATAGTTACATTTTTTTCTTGTGATGCGTATTTTTAAGATATAAGAGATTTTCTATTATGTTACATTTCCAGAAGCTGGAAGTATAAGACAATTGTTAAGAACATGAAAAGTTGTAGTGCCGTGCAAAGGAATCTATCTACTTCAAAAATCCACCTCTAAAAGTCATGTTCCACATTTTTGCCTCTATGCATCAGTTCTTACTGAATTTGACCCAGATTGACATAGATATTTTGTCTCTCAAATTTATCTCATTGAATTTTGTTGACCTCTTGTGAGATTTTCTTAATACCAGCTCCTAATCATATTTCTTTACTTTGCTTCTACTTTACGAGCAATACCTCTAGTTCTACCCCCTCCTTTAAGCCAATCTGCTGTCTTTGGGCTTTTTCTTTACTTTTTCAACATATAACCAAAACTGAGCATTTGTATAAAATGTCTCAATTTCCACATCATCTACATTTCTAAAGTCACACTTTTGTACATTACCTATTTATAACCCAATCTCTTTTCGCATGTCAATTTCAGAAAGTTAGACTTCATTTGTTCTGTGTACCTTACTCTTCTATTTCAGGAAGGTAAGCATAATTGATCAAGTTGCAATATGTGTTTATGTATGTTTTTTTAAAAATTATATATAATGCGCTGGTTTGTTTACTTAGCAGAAGATATTGGACTTACTGGAAAAGTAAATGTGCAGATACTAATAATAAGAAAAAAAAATTTCTTATCCAATAGCAAGGCATATTTTCCCTGTGATAGGCAGAATAACTGCCCTCTGAAGATGTCCATGCCCAAATCCCCAGAACTTGTGAATGTGTTAGTTTACATGGCAAAGGAGAATTAAGGTTGCAGAAGAAATTGAGGTTGCCAGTCAGCTGATTTCTCAACAGGAAGATTATCCTAGATAATCCAGGTGGGCCCAATGCAATCTCAATGGTATTTATAAGAGGAAGGAAAGCAGAAGTGAGAGTGGGAGATTAACAATGGTAGAATGGTCAGAGAGATGCAACGCTGATTGCATTGAAGACAAAGAGGACCATAAGCCAAGGAACGTGAGTGACCTCTGAAAACTACAAAAGGCAAGAGAACACATCTTCCACTGGAGCCTCTGAAAAGAAATGGTGCCCTGTTAACACCTTGAATTTAGCTCATGAGCCTTGTGTCAGACTTCTGACCAATAGAACTAAAATATATGAAGTTTGTGGAGTTTTTTAAGTTAGTAGGTTTATGATAAATTTTTATAGCTTCAACAAAAAACTAATATATAACATCCTTCCAATTCCTGTCTAAAGTACTTTGACATATTAGACAATCTTTCCAAAATTCTTAGCAAATGTCTAAAGGAAACTTCTCTGCCCCCAGTTACTCAGTTGGACATGAATTTATTCAGAAAACTTTTTTGGGCTAAAGGTTGTTTCTTTGGGGAAGCAGGGATAATCTATCAACATTATGGAGATGTATTTGATACTGCTATTCCTGTGAATATATTAAAGTCATATTCACTTGAATGAAATGACAAATACTTGACTTATCTATTAAGTGCTGTTCTGCATGATGTTAGAAAAATTCTTCAAAAATTAGAAACACCAACCCAGAGTCCAGAAATGTTCCCATCAATACTGCTGCATTCTCAGTTATTTCTTAAGTTCAGCAAAGGTCTAATCTAATTGGAAGCTGGGTAACAATAAATTTTATTAGAATAAATTTTTTTAAGTATAAAAAGAATTACTTTTTCCTTTATATGCTGCTGGGCATATATATTTGAAAAATGATTCACCTCCTTTGGTTTTAAGTGAAATGAGCTAGGGAAGAGATTACAAGAGTGTTTTTTTGAGTTGAGTTGTCCTCAACGATTATTTGAGGTAGTTACTCCTGGTGAGTTATTCAATTGGCCCTCTGTGGATCTTTAGCTCAATTCACACTGTTGGTAATTTCAAACTAACCAAATTTGCTGTATTATCAATTATTGAATTTAGTCCTATCTCTAGGAAAATACCCAGATTCTCTGTTTGTTTACTACCGTGTGTTGACAATCCATCATTAAGACTAGGATGTACACATCCACTTCAGTGAAGTGAATTATAAAACAAAACAGTGAAGCTATTAGTGACAGTATACTTCCATAAATACTTCAAATGCATTATCCTGATGACTTTTCTGAAGGAAAATCGAGCAAATGTATAAATCTCCAAAAGACCCAGAGAGATGTGTAGATGACTAGGGTGCCTTGTTTTCAGTGGAAAGTTTCTGAGAAGACATTTCCATAATTAGCTTCTGGAATCGGTTCTCTCTGATTCTTCATACACTGCCAAAATGTTATTATCTTTTTATGCTAATGTCTCTCTTTAAGCATCTCCATGCTGAACAAGAAACTAAAATTTTAATGTAACTAGTGGAAATTCAAAACAGGAGTCCAAGAAATACAGACAAATTGGACTATGAATTTCATGTAGTTTAGATAGTCATACTTCTGTGAGACAGCAACTTGAGGACTCTGGAAAGAGGAAAATAATTTGAATCAAACTGAAAAAGCATCAAGTTCTCAGATATGAGTTAAAATTAATGTTACCAGATTTAATTGGGGTAGAGATAAAGATACTGTCCCACAACCAATTGGTAGCATGGCAATTTTTATAACAATCACAACAGAAGAAGGAGTGCACAACCATTTAAAATCGACACGCTGCTGTCTGTCTTAGGGGCCTCCACTGGCCCATCTCTGAAGGAAAGTTTGATCTTTTCTTTATCCAGAGGAATATAGGTTTCTGTAATCTGTTTTATCCCTATGAGTCTAGTGAACATAGTTGTTGTTGTTGTTTAGTTGCTAACTCGTGTCTGATTCTTTTGCGATCCCATGGACTATAGCCCACCAAGCTCCTCTGTCCATGGGATTTCCGAGACCATCAATAATACTACAGTGAGTTGCCATTTCCTTATCCAGGGTATCTTTCTGACCCAGGGATCAAACCCTGGTCTCCTTCATTGCAGATGGATTCTTTACTGCTGAGTCACCAGGAAAACCCAAACATAATTGTTACTCATTCAATATTTTTTTCAGTGAAGTGAATTATAAAACAAAACAGTGAAGCTATTAGTGACAGTATACTTCCATAAATACTTCCAATGCATTATCCTGATGACTTTTCTGAAGGAAAATCGAGCAAATGTATAAATCTCCAAAAGACCCAGAGAGATGTGTAGATGACTAGGGTGCCTTGTTTTCAGTGGAAAGTTTCTGAGAAGACATTTCCATAATTAGCTTCTGGAATCGGTTCTCTCTGATTCTTCATACACTGCCAAAATGTTATTATCTTTTTATGCTAATGTCTCTCTTTAAGCATCTCCATGCTGAACAAGAAACTAAAATTTTAATGTAACTAGTGGAAATTCAAAACAGGAGTCCAAGAAATACAGACAAATTGGACTATGAATTTCATGTAGTTTAGATAGTCATACTTCTGTGAGACAGCAACTTGAGGACTCTGGAAAGAGGAAAATAATTTGAATCAAACTGAAAAAGCATCAGGTTCTCAGATATGAGTTAAAATTAATGTTACCAGATTTAATTGGGGTAGAGATAAAGATACTGTCCCACAACCAATTGGTAGCATGGCAATTTTTATAACAATCACAACAGAAGAAGGAGTGCACAACCATTTAAAATCGACACGCTGCTGTCTGTCTTAGGGGCCTCCACTGGCCCATCTCTGAAGGAAAGTTTGATCTTTTCTTTATCCAGAGGAATATAGGTTTCTGTAATCTGTTTTATCCCTATGAGTCTAGTGAACATAGTTGTTGTTGTTGTTTAGTTGCTAACTCGTGTCTGATTCTTTTGCGATCCCATGGACTATAGCCCACCAAGCTCCTCTGTCCATGGGATTTCCGAGACCATCAATAATACTACAGTGAGTTGCCATTTCCTTATCCAGGGTATCTTTCTGACCCAGGGATCAAACCCTGGTCTCCTTCATTGCAGATGGATTCTTTACTGCTGAGTCACCAGGAAAACCCAAACATAATTGTTACTCATTCAATATTTTTTGAATAAATGAACAAATTTACAGATGGTCCTCAACATGTGATGGCTTAACTTAAAATTTTTTGACTTTACCATGGTGCAAAAGTAATATGCATACAGTAAAAACTATACTTTAAATTTTGGTCTTTTTCTTGGCTGGTGATTTGTGGAATGATTCTTTCTTGTGATGCAGCCCAGCAGTGACAGGGAGGTGCAATTACCAGTTTACCCTTGATCAACAGGTTAAACAATTCACACACTTAAAGCCATTCTGTACCCATACAGCCATTCTATTTTTTACTTTCAGTATGATATTCAATAAATTACATGGGATATTGAACACTTTATTAAAGTGTAGACTTTGTGTTAGATGCTTTTGCTCAACTTAGCCTAATGTAAGTATTCTGAGCACATTTAAGTTAGGCTAGACTAACATACCCCTGGGATTTCTTTGGAAGGAATGATGCTAAAGCCGAAATTCCAGTACTTTGGCCACCTCATGCGAAGAGTTGACTCATTGGAAAAGACTCTGATGCTGGGAGGGATTGGGGGCAGGAGGAGAAGGGGACGACCGAGGATGAGATGGCTGGATGGCATCACGGACTCGATGGACATGAGTCTGAGTGAACTCCGGGAGTTGGTGATGGACAGGGAGGCCTGGCGTGCTGCGATTCATGGGGTTGCAAAGAGTCGGACACGACTGAGCGACTGAACTGAACTGAGACTAACATACATTGCTTGGTAGTTTAGGTGTATTAAATCCATTTTCCACTTAAGTTATTTTCAACAAAAGTGGTTTACCAGATGAAACTCCATCATAACTCAATGAAGATCCATACTATAATCTGGTGATACATGTTTCAGTCAAGAGAGCTTTGAAATTTCAGTTAGTTCTCTTTCCTAGGTGGCTCTGTTCCATAGGATTTGATTTGTTCTGGCTCATGTAGCACTCACGTATCTCTTGTTAATCTGCCTTCCCTCTGCTGCATCATAGGCTTAAGAGCACATCTGAATGCGAGGAGGGCATTATGAATATGAAAACCATATTCTACTGTCTTCAGAGAATTATAGTTACTTTTGGGCATCCCTTGGTGGCTCAGTGATTTAAAAAAAGTCCACTTGCAGTGCAGGGGCCACAGGAGAAGTGCTTTTGATCCTTGGGTTGAGAAGATCCCCTGGAGGAGGGCATGGCAACCCACTCCAGTATACTTGCCTGGAGAATCCATGGACAGAGGAGCCTGGTGGGCTAAAGTCCATGGGATTGCAAAGAGTCAGACATGACTGTCACTGAGCATGCACTCTTGATATTGAAGATATTTAATATTCTGATATTTTAGCAGGATTAGATTTAATAAATTTTTAATTTTTACTCAAATTCAAATGTAAAATTTGAAGAAATCCTTTCCAAAGCTACAATATCCATGATAGGCTCTTTTTATATAAGGGGCTTCTCTGGTGGCTCAGAGGTTAAAGCGTCTGCCTCTGATGTGGGAGACCCGGGTTCGATCCCTGGGTCGGGAAGATCCCCTGGAGAAGGAAATGGCAATCCACTCCAGTATTCTTGCCTGGAGAATCCCATGGGTGGAGAAGCCTAGTAGGTTACAGTCCATGGGGTCGCAAAGAGTCGGACACGACTGAGCGACTTCACCTCATATATATATAAAGTAACCCAAGGACAAATCAGAACCTGTAAGGCCTTCATAGTCATTTTTATATTTATCCACCAAGTGTTTACTGAAGTTTGGAAGAGGAGAAGTGAGCCAGACTTTTTTTAAAAGTGTGAGTCACTATATTTTGCATTTTACATGTGTAAACTCATTTCATTAATTTAATGCTTCATGTTTTTGTTCAGTCGCTAAGTCATGTCTGACTCTTTGCTACCCCATGGACTACAGCATGCCAGGGTTCCTTGTCTTTCACTATCTCCCAGAGTTTGTTCAAACTCATGTCCATTGAGTAGACGATGCGATCCAATGCTTCTAGGTATGATTTATTCCCAGGCTTCCCAGATGTACAGTGTTAAAGAATCAGATGCATGAGATGTGGGTTCAATCCCTCGGTCAGGGAGACCCTTTGGAGGAAGAAATGGCAACCCTCTCCAGTATTCTTGCCTGGAAAATTCCAAGGACAGAGGAGCTTGGCAGTCTACAGACTATGGGGTAACAAAGAGTCGGACACAACTGAGAACACACAAATGAATATGAGTTATTCATTTTGCAGGTGAAGAAATGAGAGTGAGTATTAGAGGAGACACAACCGTCAGATGGCTGAATTAGGATCTCCATTTTTGGCACTTTAAATCCAAAGTCCTTGAATATAAGTACAGTGATGCCTCAATGATTCACTGAGTTTGTACAAAAGGTAGGTCCATATGCTCTGCAAAAATACTAAAATGAATTACATGTGTATTCTGTATTAGGTAGTTTTAGTTTGCAAAAATGAAAATACAGGTACATAAAAAACTACAATACATACAACCTCGAACTCCAATACTTTGGCCACCTGATGTGAAGAACTGACTCATTGGAAAAGACCCTGGGAACGATGCTGGGAAAGATTGAAGGCAGGAGGGGAAGGGTATGGCAGAGGATGAGATAGTTGGATGGCATCACCGACTCAATGGACACAAGTTTCAGCAA
Source organism: Cephalophus harveyi (assembly GCA_006410635.1). Taxonomy (NCBI): domain Eukaryota; kingdom Metazoa; phylum Chordata; class Mammalia; order Artiodactyla; family Bovidae; genus Cephalophus; species Cephalophus harveyi. The sequence goes on along the minus strand of SJYT01021902.1, from coordinate 31,015 downwards.
GCTTTGGGAGTTGGTGATGGGCAGGGAAGGCTGGCGAACTGCAGTCCATGGGGTAACCAAGAGTCAGACATGCCTGAGCAACTGAACTGAACTGAAACAACTACAATACATAATAGACTGTTAAGGGACAGAAATAGATATGTCAATTGTAGTTTATATGATAAAATATTGTTTAGGTGAAATTATAACTTGAAGGTCTGCATACCTTTGTTCAAATTCCTACATGTTTTATCCATTAGATGTAGAAAAAGAAGATGGAATCTAAGTGACAGTAATAAATGGCTTTCCAAAGCCAAATACAATCATGACATAATATTCTAATTGTCTCATTTTTGGCTTCTAAACAGTGTGTTAAGAAGGTCGTACAAACTCCTGTTCACATTTTTTTGTTTTGTTTTTTTCATGTGGTTGTGTTTCTTTTCTCATCTTTTACACTTGAACTTGGAGAAGCACAGGAGGAAGGGTCAGGCTGCCAGAAGTCCCTTCAGTGTGTTTTAGAAGCACAACTGCTTAGTCTCAAGCTGTTGGCACAGTCGTAGACAGGACACAATGCTTCTGCAATTAATCTTTCTGATATACCAATGAGACTTTGCAGAACAGAAAGATTTCCACTAGTTACTTGCTCTTTTCACTCATTCCTGGCCAGTCAGCTGGGCAAATAAGCCATAAGAACTCTGACTGAAAGCCAAAAAAGGGGCTAGAGGTATTAGCATTTACCTCTTTTTAGTATGATCATTTCCTCCAGGTAACTGAGTTTGGACAGATCCTATTCAATGAAATAAGGTCTATATATTACTTATGATAATATATATATGTATTATTCACACTGTACCCATATGCCATTTTGGATATACTATATTTCTAGTTATTCTGTGTGTCTGTTTACATGCATGTATACCATCCTAAAGGAGACCAGTCCTGGGTGTTCATTGGAAGGACTGATGCTGAGGCTGAAACTCCAGTTCTTTGGCCACCTCATACGGAGAGTTGACTCATTGAAAAAGACTCTGATGCTGGGAGGGATTGGGGGCAGGAGGAGAAGGGGACGACAGAGGATGAGATGGCTGGATGGCATCACTGATTTGATGCACATGAGTTTGGGTGAACTCTGGGAGTTGGTGATGGACAGGGAGGCCTGGTGTGCTGTGATTCATGGGGTCACAAACAGTTGGACATGACTGAGCGACTGAACTGAACTGATACCTTTCTAAAGCAAACCATTGCAAAATTTAAAACAAAGAGATTGACTTTCCAAAGTACATCATTAGGAAGGAACATTATCATCTATTTTTAGAAAGGACAATAATGGTGTTCAGAAGCTAAATGGCAGGGAGCCGTTCCCTCTGGGCCTCCAGCAGTTATTCATATTTTTGCTAGCTCTGAGGAGTTCAGTTTTGTCTTTTCTATCATAGAAGCCTCTTTATACCTGGATGAAGATATAACTTCTGGGGGCACCAGCAAGAATGGAGCCTGTATACTCTGACCTTTACTTGCCAGAAGCAAGTGTGCAACAGCCAGAAAAAGAAATAAATGTAAACATTTCCACTGTTACTGCATTCTTCAGTAAACAAAGCTTTATTTTGTTGAGTTATCTTTACAGGGCATAAAAATGTATTCCTGATCATGAGAAGACTGAGAACATGGTACTTTTGCACTCTGTCAGCAAAGTTGGAAAGCCTAGTCTGAGTGACTAAGTGAAACAGGAGTATCTCAATGTCGAGCATTGTTCAAAAGCTCTGTGTAGAGCAGGGAGGCCTTTACAGTGAGTCTTGGGGTTCTGGAAGGCTCCTGGCTCGAAAGCCTGTCCATTGAGAACAGGGGCGTGGAAAAAGTAATGAGAAATGAACCCGAGCTTCTGCCCCTCAAGCTCAGTGTGATGTTGAGACAAATGGTACCTCCTGTTCCCAATAGGCGGGGATGGATAAAATAGGGCTTCACGTCATTCCAAGGGAGGTGGGAGGTCTTCCTGACCCACCATTTTCCTTCCTGAAATACGGCAATTCCCTTCTTAAAATCCTAGGTCCTTCTCACTCGTCTCATGCTTCAAGAACAAAGGTGGGAGTTTCTTTCTGTTGAATGCTTTGGACTGGGTCTCAGTTTTACTACTTTTGCCAAGATGGTGCCTAAAGCTATGATTAGTATTTCCTCTTTGTGTTCTTAAAGCATTGAGTTAGAAGAGTGGATTTTGAACCAAGTGCAGGACTATGTCTTATTCTACTTTATACTTCCCAGTTTCTACCATAGTACCTTGCACATTTTACTTTTGTAGTAAATAATTTTGTTTCTGAATCCATTTTACATGTGTTTATATCTATTCATAGAAAAGTATTTTAGACTTTAATTCTGCTTTGTAGGAAACTATGATATGTTATGAGTCTTCTACTATATACATATTCAACATCTCAACACATTTTAAGACAAAAACTTTGGATAATTACCCCAGCTCATATAGTTCCAGAAAGTCAGATGTGATTCTGGCTTCTTTCAGAACCACAGAAGCAACATGAGAGTCTTGTGATTGAGTTGTTATTGTTCACTGAAGTATCTCAAGTGCCAAGAATAGTTCTTGGCATATAAAAAGTATTCAATGCTTTTAAAATTATCATTATGAATATTTGCAGTTGTACATAGCAAAACTTGGGTACAATGGATATTTCTCATTTACTTTTTTTCCATTTACTTTTTATAAGTAAATAATTCACAGGAGAAATTCTTGATGGGTCAAATACATATCCAACCGTACTACAACCTAAATCATAGAACGTAGAAGACGTATAGTCAAGTGATGACATCAATCAATTTATTATGGATCAATTTTCAGCCAAGCATCCCCCTAAACCTGTCTAATGTTTTGGCAAGATACTTGAAAGGACTCACTAAAAATTTATTAGTGTAGCTTGAAATATATTTTTTTAATTCTCTGGCTTAACAAAGAGAATACTGTTTGCCCCGTGAATATATAGATTTTATAGTTTAACGTAGTAATAGTTATGCTTGCCAAGAATCACAGTTTTAAATGAGCCTTTATTAAAACCATTGCTGTGTTTAAGCTTTCATTTTATGTACTGCATTTTATTTAAAACTTATTCTATTTAAATTTGTCTAACTTTTATAATCAAAGCTTAACTTGAGTACTGCTTTGGAAATATATTTTGTATCACTTCACACTTTCTTTGCAATGAATCTAGTAGTTTCAGTTAATTGATGCTGATTTTGAACATAGCAATATGCAAACTTTACAAACAGAATTCACATTAGTATTAAATATCATAATTCTTTCATATGTAATGTATGTAAGTCAAGATAGAGCTTTGAAAGACTAAGCATTTCAGACACTGATTCAAACTTCAAAATTACTAGCTTAGTGCAGTAGCCACAGAACCAAATGGACAATTTTGTAACTTACTATATGTTATGACTTTAAGGATTGCTTAAGGTTTGTAGAAAAGAACCGAACAGTAAAATTTTAAACTGAAAACAGGAAAGGTGAACTTTAAACTTCAATTCTGTGCACAAGAGAAGGTAGTTATTTTTATGGGCCAAAAATATAAAAAGGGCTAACCCTATATTTCCTTAAATGATGCCAGCATGTTTATTAGTAATATTTAATTTTAAACTAGCTTCTTTTGAGAATGTCAAAAGTGATGACATCATTCTGTTTATGAATAAGTTAGACGAAATGAGTTTTGGTTTCTTCAAGTGTCATTTTCTAATAAACATGTTATTTCTTTCCTTTTAAACATTGAAGTATAACTGATATACAAAACATCACACACATTTAATATTTACACCATGAAATGTTTTCCACACCCATATATCTGTGATATCATCATTACAATCAAGCTATTAAACATACCCATTATCTCCAAAAATTTCCTTATGTTTTTGGGTGAGTGTGTGTGTGTGTGTGTGTTTAGGTCTTTTGGTAAGGACACAATATGAGATCTAGCTTCTTAATATATTTTAAAGCACACAATACCATATTGCTAACTACAGGTACCATGTTTTATAGCCAAGATTTGGAAATAACCCTTATAGCCATCAACATATGAGTGGATAAAGAAAATGTGGTACAGATATAGATATTATGCCTTGAAAAGAAAATCCTTCCATTTGCAACAACCTGGATGAAATAAGGATATTATGCTAAGCGAAGTAGGTCAGTCACAGAAGGATGAAAACTGCATATGTGTGTGTGTGCTTAGTCACTCAGTCATGTCCGACTCTGCATCCCCATGGACTGTAGCCCACTGGGCTTCTCTGTCCAAGGGATTATGCCTGCAACAATACTGGTGTAGGCTGCCATTTCCTACTCCAGGGGATCATCTTAATCCAGGGATCGAACCTACATCTCCTGCGTCTCTTGAATTGGCAGGTGGATTCTTTACCACTGGCACCACCTGGGAAGCTCATGGAATAATTCATGATTCCTAGACAGCATATTAAAAAGCAGAGGAGTGTGGAAAAACAGGCCTCCATCCGCGTACTGTGGGGCTCAGGCGCCGGGATGGAGGGCTTGTGGCGAGACCTGAGAATCCATCTGTCATCCTGACCTGTGAGATGCGTGGCGAAGTGGCCTAGCGCCACCTCAGTCTTCTCCCCACCTCAGGCCCAGGCCCCGAGAGGCCAAGATTAAGGCTGGAGACCTTCGCGGCAAGAAGAAAGAGGAGCTGCTGGAACAGCTGGAAGACCTGAAGGTGGAGCTGTCCCAGCTGCGCGTGGCTAAAGTGACAGGCGGCGCGGCTGCCAAACTCTCCAAGATCCAAGTGGTTCGTAAATCCATTGCCCGTGTACTGACCGTCATTAACCAGACTCAGAAAGAGAACCTCAGGAAATTCTATCAGGGCAAGAAGTACAAGCCCCTGGGTCCGCGGCCCAAGAAAACACGTGCCATGTGCCACTGGCTCAACAAGCATGAAGAGAACCTGAAGCCCAAGAAGCAGCGGCCGACGGAGCGGCTGTACCCGCTCCGGAAGTACGCAGTTAAAGCTTGAGCATCGAGCTGTCAATAAAACAGACCACTGGGAAAATAAATAAATAAATAAATAAAAAATAGAGACATTACTTTGCTGACAAAGGTCCATCTAGTCAAGGCTATGGTTTCTCCAGTAGTCATGTATGGATGTGAGAGTTGGACTATAAAGAAAGCTGAGCACAGAAGAATTGATGCTTTTGAACTGAGGTGTTGGAGAAGACTCTTGAAAAGTCCCTTGGACGGCAAAGAGATCAAACCAGTCAATCCTAAAGGAAATCAGTCCTGAATATTCATTGGAAGGACTGATGCTGAAGCTGATACTCCAATACTTTGGCCACCTGATGCGAAGAGCTGACTCACTGGGAAAGATTGATGCTGGGAAAGATTGAAGGTGAAAGGAGAAGGGGACGACAAAGGATGAGATGGTTGGATGTCATCACTGACTCAATGGACATGACTTGGGAGTTGGTGATGGACAGAGAGGCCTGGCGTGCTGCAGTCCATGGGGTTGCAAAGAGTTGGACAAGACTGAGTGACTGAACTGAACTGAACTAACATTTAGAAAAGATAACTGCTCAGGCAGTAAACTTTGTCAGTATATTATAACAAAATAAATGCATAAATTTGACGTTTCAATAAGGCATATCATGGAGTTATTGGAACTTTTTAGAGTTCAGGTTCTATTTTTGAAAGCTGCTGCAACATTGCAAATACAATACCATATTGCTAACTACAGGTACCATGTTTTATAGCCAAGATTTGGAAATAACCCTTATAGCCATCAACATATGAGTGGATAAAGAAAATGTGGTACAGATATAGATATTATGCCTTGAAAAGAAAATCCTTCCATTTGCAACAACCTGGATGAAATAAGGATATTATGCTAAGCGAAGTAGGTCAGTCACAGAAGGATGAAAACTGCATATGTGTGTGTGTGCTTAGTCACTCAGTCATGTCCGACTCTGCATCCCCATGGACTGTAGCCCACTGGGCTTCTCTGTCCAAGGGATTATGCCTGCAACAATACTGGTGTAGGCTGCCATTTCCTGCTCCAGGGGATCATCTTAATCCAGGGATCGAACCTACATCTCCTGCGTCTCTTGAATTGGCAGGTGGATTCTTTACCACTGGCACCACCTGGGAAGCTCATGGAATAATTCATGATTCCTAGACAGCATATTAAAAAGCAGAGGAGTGTGGAAAAACAGGCCTCCATCCGCGTACTGTGGGGCTCAGGCGCCGGGATGGAGGGCTTGTGGCGAGACCTGAGAATCCATCTGTCATCCTGACCTGTGAGATGCGTGGCGAAGTGGCCTAGCGCCACCTCAGTCTTCTCCCCACCTCAGGCCCAGGCCCCGAGAGGCCAAGATTAAGGCTGGAGACCTTCGCGGCAAGAAGAAAGAGGAGCTGCTGGAACAGCTGGAAGACCTGAAGGTGGAGCTGTCCCAGCTGTGCGTGGCTAAAGTGACAGGCGGCGCGGCTGCCAAACTCTCCAAGATCCAAGTGGTTCGTAAATCCATTGCCCGTGTACTGACCGTCATTAACCAGACTCAGAAAGAGAACCTCAGGAAATTCTATCAGGGCAAGAAGTACAAGCCCCTGGGTCCGCGGCCCAAGAAAACACGTGCCATGTGCCACTGGCTCAACAAGCATGAAGAGAACCTGAAGCCCAAGAAGCAGCGGCCGACGGAGCGGCTGTACCCGCTCCGGAAGTACGCAGTTAAAGCTTGAGCATCGAGCTGTCAATAAAACAGACCACTGGGAAAATAAATAAATAAATAAATAAAAAATAGAGACATTACTTTGCTGACAAAGGTCCATCTAGTCAAGGCTATGGTTTCTCCAGTAGTCATGTATGGATGTGAGAGTTGGACTATAAAGAAAGCTGAGCACAGAAGAATTGATGCTTTTGAACTGAGGTGTTGGAGAAGACTCTTGAAAAGTCCCTTGGACGGCAAAGAGATCAAACCAGTCAATCCTAAAGGAAATCAGTCCTGAATATTCATTGGAAGGACTGATGCTGAAGCTGATACTCCAATACTTTGGCCACCTGATGCGAAGAGCTGACTCACTGGGAAAGATTGATGCTGGGAAAGATTGAAGGTGAAAGGAGAAGGGGACGACAAAGGATGAGATGGTTGGATGTCATCACTGACTCAATGGACATGACTTGGGAGTTGGTGATGGACAGAGAGGCCTGGCGTGCTGCAGTCCATGGGGTTGCAAAGAGTTGGACAAGACTGAGTGACTGAACTGAACTGAACTAACATTTAGAAAAGATAACTGCTCAGGCAGTAAACTTTGTCAGTATATTATAACAAAATAAATGCATAAATTTGACGTTTCAATAAGGCATATCATGGAGTTATTGGAACTTTTTAGAGTTCAGGTTCTATTTTTGAAAGCTGCTGCAACATTGCAAAGTAAGTAGCCATAGGTTAAAAAAATAAATGTAAAGATAGTTGATCTGTGCCAACTGGATTACAATATGCAATTTTTGGTAAATCAATTATTAAGAATAAAGACAATTAATATTTTTCCTTGCAGTTAAATATATAGTGATAGAATGCATAAGCAAGTGCTTTAAATTATTTACAAATCATAATGTCATTTTTGTTTTTTTGCCATATAAGCTAAAGGAAATTTCAGAGAAGACATAAAAAGGCTATTATATAAATTTACTTTTAAAGTTAAATTCAGGCTAATATGAAATTGATGTATATAAAAATATAAATCTTTTTAGGAAAAGTTTTCCTTGAGAATCAATGGCTCCATAGGAACTAAAACTTGGAAATAATTTATAAAAAATATGTTCCAGTATTGTCCATCTATAAAATATTCTTAATAGCTTTAGTTGTGTCATCATAATGACACGTCTAACTTTAAAAATACCCAAATTGTTTGTTGTCAAACATCTGCCTAGCATAACTGACATCATTTGTAAGTATGTTGATTGAAAATGAAATTGTTAAAAATATAAATTTTGATGACTTAGTAAATAAATTTATAGAAAATGAGCCAGGAGTATCTTATGATGAATTACTATCATATTAATTAATGGCTACTGTATTTTATAAAGTTGTGATACCAAAATGTTATTTTTTACTATTTGTAAGTTAATATTCATGTGTTCTTCCATTGTGTTTTATAAGTAATAAAATATTTTACACGAAAGAGCTTCATATCTTAGTACCTTTAACTGTTACTTTTTCCTCCTGTTTTTTGAACAAGGGTCTCCACATTCTCATTTTTCAATGGGATCTACACATTTTGTAAACATCCTTAATTACAGTCTTGTATGGCCAATTTTCTTAAAATGAACTGTTGAGAAGTTCATTTCTGCTTATCTTAATATTTAGAAAAGATAACATAATAATATCTTCTTACTGTGATCCTTTTTTTCCTCTCCTTTTTTCCAGTGCTTTGGTTTTCACTGATAATACCACTTTCTTTGTACCTGGTTAGGTTTTCTAAAGCAATAAGGGACTATATTTTTTCCTAGAGTAAGACTCTGGGTTTAAGATCTAAATCATGGTTTTCTAGCTCATAGGTTATTTTCCACTTACATGACTATCAAGAACCAGATTTTAAAAGAAAATGTTTTCTTCAGTGAGAAGATCCCACCAGCTATCACCACCATATTTGACACAGCTGGTGAATGAGCAAAAGACACAAATTGTTACAGAATCCCAAAACAAACTGCACTCTTGTTTCAGCACCACCTGGGGCCTCTTAATGTATGAAGAAGCAAAAGGAAATATGCAAATGTTGATGTTCATTTACATAGAGCTGATTCCACTGAATAGTTTTCCTGGGTTTACTAATGTTTTCATGATTTTTCAGCGTATACTTATCAATCACTTTTCTTGTCAGTAAGAACCTCATTTCCTTTTGTATCCATGTTAAGTGTTGCCTGAAGGTACTGCAATTTCTGAATCCTCTCAAGGTAAGAATTTCCTTGGAAAAGTCTATAATTCTTGACAGAAATGAAATCACCATTACTGAAAAAGCAAATAGCAATGATGCGAGTGCATAATAAGCAACAGACTACCAGACTTCATTCTTTACTTTAATGGGACTCTTGATTACCATACTTAGAACATAAAAATGAAGCAAAAACATTATAGCACTAATGCAAAGCTGCAGTTTTCTTTCTTCTGGGTATGGATACCATTCTGTCCATGGATCCCAGTGTCCCTTAGTTGATCATTACCAATAAGTGCCTTAAAGAGACACTATAATTAAAGGTCCCTTGTCGAGTTAAAGCATATCTGCCTTTCTAGTCAATACACTGTCTTCAGGAGAGGGTGATCCAACAAATAACTAGAAAATTAAGCCAATATCTATCTGTTCCTCAAGTGGATCAAAACTTTCATTATTATGCTGCTGCTGCTAAGTCGCTTCAGCCGTGTCCAACTCTGTGCGACCCCATAGACGGCAGCCCACCAGGCTCTGCCGTCCCTGGGATTCTCCAGGCATGAACACTGGAGTGGGTTGCTATTTCCTTCTCCAATGTATGAAAGTGAAAAGTGAAAGTGAAGTCGCTCAGTCGTGTCCGACTCTTCACAACCCCATGGACTGCAGCCTACCAGGCTCCTCCACCCATGGGATTTTTCCAGGCAAGAGTATTGGAGTGGGGTGCCAACCTCTACTAACTGAAAAAAAAGTATCTAGTGGATCATAATAACGAGAGGCACGACCTCTTGGTCTCACTATCCTTTGTGAATTCAAAGAATTCCTTAAGATTGTTTACTCATTTTCTTGTTGAACTGTCTTCAGAAAAAGATGCTATGGTGTTAGATTATTTGTTCTTTTATATTTCAAATGTCTGTATAAAAGGGCTTCCCAGGTGGCACAGTGGTAAAGAATCCACCTGCCAATGCAGGAGAGACAGGAGATGCAGCTTCGATTCCTAGGTCAGGAAGATCCCCTGGAGTAGGATATGGCAACCCACTCCAGTATTCTTGCCTGGAAAACCCCATGAACAGAGGAGCCTGGTGGGTGATTGTCCATGGGGTTGCAGAGTCAGATGCGACTGAACATGCATGCATGTCCACATAAAAATCTCTTTCACATGTGTTTTTAAGTTATAATCAGGTTCACAAAACCATATTTAATATACAAAAATGCATCTGACTATAAAATTCTTTATTTCCACTTTCTAACAATTTAATTTTTTTTTCAGGCTTCATTAACCACAGTTAAGATTGCTGCAAGAGCATGTCTCATTAAATTTTTTGCACTTATCTTTGTAATTCATATCAACAGGTCAGGTGAAAGATGGGCATATTAAAGCTGCCTTGTCTTTATTCAAAAGAACTACCAGCATCTGTAACAATCTACCACTTATTCTAAACCTGTTATGGAGTGAAAGTTTATGTTCCCCTAAAAGTCATATTCTGAAATCTTCACCCTCATTGTGATGGTGTCCGGAGGTATTGGCAAGTAATTAGGTCATAAGGGTGGAGTTCTCATGAAAGAGATTAGTGCCCTTATAAAAAGAGACATGATAGAGTTTGCTTCCTCTCTCTGTTCCCCACCATTTGTGGATACAATGGAGAAGATAGCTGTATGCAAAGTAGGAATACAACAGATTGGCTGGTGCTTTGATCTTGGACATCCAACCTCCATAGCAGTGAGAAATACATGCTTGTTTTTTAAGCTATTCAATCTATGGCATTTTTATTATAGTAGCCCAGATGGACTAAGACAATACTCTTACTCTAAGTAGGAAAGGACAAGGAAGTTATGAACTGTCTCAGTAAAGTGATTCTCTTCATTCTTTAACCCCTTACCGTTAACAGTACCAAGACTGGAATAATTTCAGATTCTGTCCTTAAGTTTTCTTAGTGGGTTTCTCAGTACATAGAAGACACATCATTCACCTATTTAAAACATGTATTTAAGATTATTTGCTAGACAAGACTAAGCCCTGGGGATAAAGTGGTGTATCCCTGCTGTCGTGGTACACTTAGTCAGGTGTGTGAGACCAACAATAAATGGATAAAAATAAAGCTGTAAACCGATGATGAATACTATGAAAGAATAAGAGAATTACATAAGAGAATTTCAAATAGGTATCTTAAAAGAGGCGAGGGAAATATTGTCTGAAAAATTATATTGAATTTTAGAGAGACTACGATTCTGTCCTTATTTATAGTTACCTCAAGTTTGGGGCTTTCCCAGTGGCTCAGCAGTAAAGAATCCACCTGCAATGCAGCAGACACAGGAGACGTAGATTTGATTCCTGTGTTGGGAAGATCTCCTAGAGAAGGAAATGGCTACCCACTCCAGTGTTCTTGCCTGGAGAATCCCACGGACAGAGGAAACTGGCAGGCTACTCTAGTCCATGGGGTCACAAAGAATCAGGCATGACTGAAGCAACATAGCATGCACGCACAAGTCTGGCAGTAGTCAACCCCATTGGACCCAAGAAAGCCCTTTCTTCATTGAGAATGTGACACTGATCCTGCCTCCCTCTTAAGACAACTCCTCTGATTTTTCATCTGTTGAAATCCTTACTCTTCGCTTTCTCTTCTTCCAACATGTGTACCTATCTGCTCGCTCTATAATCAAACTGAGAAAACTGACTTTAATAAGAATGCAACATTATCTTTTTCTTCTTGATCTTGATATAGTCAGTATAACAGCATCATATTGAGATGTATACCAAAAAGTCCTGTACATTTGTATAAATTTGTTTCAACATCCCCCTCAGCCTAATCCAACCAACTCTAAAAGAGAAAGATACAAGATTGACCTAACGTTTAGTAAAAAAATATACTGTAAGTAATGCAGATTTTCTTGGCGCCAAGAACTAAGAATTATTTTCCTTGTGGTTCTTCAGAAAAGTGAGCACTCATGACGTTGTTATAGAATAGGTCACAGTTTTTCATGATGTTAAGACAAATAAGATAATGTGTTCAGTTCAGTTCATTTCAGTTGCTCAGTCATGCCCGACTCTTTGCGACCCCATGGACTGCAGCATGCCAGGCTGCTGAATGCTAATATACTAAACAGAGACTAAGTTTTCCTTTCCCTCTGCTACTCTCTCTTATGCATATTTGGGTAGGAAATTTCTGAGTTTATGTTCCATCCTTGCATTTTTATTTCTAAAAAGTTAGTCAACGTGGAAGGATTTTACTCTTGGTGTTAAATTCATGAGGACGTGATGAGATGTGAAAGTCACTCAGTCAAGTCTGACTCTTTGCAACCCCATGGACTATACAGTCCATGGAATTCTCCAGGCCAGAATACTGAAGTGGGTAGCGTTTCCCTTCTCCAGGGGATCTTCCCAACCCAGGGATCGAACCCAGGTCTCCCACATTGCAGGCGGATTCTTTAATACTGATGATCTTGGAATTGGCAGTGAGGTGTTAACCTATGCGTCATACTCCACGCAACTGAGGATACATTTTAGCAATTCTGATGAATATACAAATTTAAGAAGTTCCCATGAATACACATACTCCCAACACAAAATGCTCTGGTAAAAATGTTTTCCCTTCCAAACCACTTTTTTCATTCACAAAATTATATCAGAAACCCTATCGGATTTCAACCCGTTACATATTTACCAATCTTCAGAACACTATCCATCAGTGAGAAAGTTTAGAACAGTCCAGCAGTGGCCCAAGAAATAAGCGGCTGAACTGATATAACTATCACAGTATTTATGGGCAGAATAAAATTGATCTGTTAAAGATACATGGTGTATTCATTTATTTATTCACCAGATTTAATCTGTCCAAAAAAAATCTCATCAAAGATTTTATCTTTGTAATAAAAAATGACTATATGGTATTCAATCACAGATACTTTGAATTTACTGGAGTTCTGATAATACATAGAAATAATGATTAAAAAGTATTCATACACAAAACAGACACACATAGTGCAGGTGGAAACATGGCCCTAATTGATGCTAAATAACAGACTCAAATAACTTGTTACTCAAATAAACATATGCCCTTAGAATGTCTTGGTACTTTCATGAGGGGGAGAGCCTGACTCCCTTCATAATGATGATGTTTCACACAGGTAAAACAACCAGAGAAATGTCTCTTTAAGGCCTCTCCCACTGATGAAATACTCATTCATCCATCAACTCAGGCAGTTTCATGGGGAGAGGCCCACTCTGAAAGAGGGTCAAGGTTTCAGATTATAAAGTTGGAAGGTTCATCATGCTTTGCCTTTTCCTTTGTCCTCCCATCCTATTAATTCAAAATTTTTCACAAAGAGTGGCAGTAATTAGAACTGCTTTGGACTACCACCAAGATTTTCTATCAGATTTCTTTCCTGTTTATGTTTGAGTTACTCAGAAGTTATCTGTGTGCCCTTTGGACATGTAGGACCTATTTTTTAAAACTCCCTCTGTACAAAGAATGTAATCTCAGCTTTCTGGGCTCTGGATTATATCATTGTATTTCTCTGTTTCAACTGAGAAATCTCAGAGCAAAAAGTGAAAGTAGTAATTCATCATAATAATTCCCTCTTCCCAATTAAAAAAAAAAAATCTTTGTTTAAAAGGCTTCATTGCCTAAGGTTGAATATATACTGCCTAATTAGGTTCAGTTCATCAAAATGAAGCTTTATCTATAAATTATCCTCTTATGAAATGATTATGGGGTTTTTTCTGATGTGATAATTTTCACTTCTTTTTGAAGTTGCATTTGGGTCATTAATAGGAGAGAATCATTAATTGGAAAATAAAGCAATCAGCTGTTATTGATTGAGAGTTATAAGAACATCTAGGAAGTTAATTGGCTGCTGATTATTCTGTATGGATACAGTGGACAGGTTTATAAATTATTTTATCTACCAAATGGAATTTTAGCTTTCTAAACAACTTATGATCCTTTCTAGATATTCTTGGACAATTTATGTTGCCCTGTGATTTTTTGTTATTTCAAGAAAATTATGAGAAAGAGAATCATTACTTCAGAAAAGAAATAAATATAATTTTCTTATCCTTTGTTTCTTACTTCTGAAGATAAGCCTTATTGTATTACTAGAACTAAAAGCTTTCAGTTGTGATTTTGGGATGGAGCTTTTATATTATGCTGTTGTTGTTCAATCGCTAAACTGTCTGACTCTTTGTCACCCCATGGACTGCAGTACGCCAGGATTCTCTCTCCTTCACTTTCTCCAGGAGTTTGCTCAAACTCATTTCCATGATACTATCCAACCATCTCATCCTTTGTCGCCCTCTTCTCCTCCTGCCCTCAAACTTTGCCAGCATCAGGGTCTTTTTCATTGAGTCAGGAGCTCTCTAATAATTTAAGAAATTTGGGCATCATCTAACACACAGAGAAGGTATTTCTCAACACAGAGAAGGCAAATGCAGAGAAGTAATTTGCTCAAATCACAAAGCTCATGACTCAGTCAGTATAAGAAATTTGTCTTATGTCTAATGTTTAACATCTTATCTAATGTACTCACAGGATTGGTTTTTGGCATTATAATCTTGACATTTCATGGCAAATTTTACCTGTGCTTGAGGTCTTTTTAGATTAATTAGAGCTTTTAGGTTTTTTTTTTTTTTCTTTTTTTACCTTTTTTGAAGATTTACAGGACATTTTCATATGTACATTGTATACATTGTTGGTCAAGATATTTCCTATTTAAATAATTCATAAATGACTTTGCACACATGCTGTTGCTTCGGTCGCATCTAACTCCGTGCTACCCTATGGACTGTAGCCCGTTTCAGGCTCCTCTCTCTGTCCATGGGATTCTCTAGNGATTTACAGGACATTTTCATATGTACATTGTATACATTGTTGGTCAAGATATTTCCTATTCAAATAATTTATAAATGACTTTGCACACATGCTGTTGCTTCGGTCGCATCTAACTCCGTGCTACCCTATGGACTGTAGCCCGTTTCAGGCTCCTCTCTCTGTCCATGGGATTCTCTAGGCAAGAATATTGGAGTGGGTTACCATTTCCTCCTCCAAGGGATCTTCCCAGCCTAGGGATCGAATCCACTTCTCTTATGTCTCCTGCATTGGCAGGCAGATTGTTTCCCACTAGCACCACCTGGCAAGCCCAAAGCACCTGGTATTTCCAGAGAGTCCCATCCAAGTACTAACCAGACCCAAACCTGCTTAACTTCCTAGGTCAGACAAGATTGGATGCATTCAGGGTGGTATGGCCATAGACATATGACTTTGGAGAATTAAAAAACAAAACAAAACAACAACAAAAAATTATTTCAAATTTGGAAACAGTGCTTTAGCAGATATTTTGAGGATGCAGGAGAACTGAAAATTTTAACTAAAGAACATTTGTAGTTATAGGAACTGCTGACAAACTTCACTAAGTTTTAATTTTGTGGATTTACTTTACAAGCTGGGAAATTTGAAAGTAACCCTTTCTATTAAACAGTAGACTTCCTAATATATTCTATTCTTGTAAGCTTCATCCCCTCCCCTGACTTAATCATTATTAGAATCCCCTGCCTCAATTCCAACCTATTTCCTGTTCCTTGAGTAAGTTAAACTCAATTTTCTTGTGTTTTTTGGTTTAAATCCATGCTGCACTTTCTTTATGATTTTAAGAGAGTAAAATAGTTATTCAGGAAAAGTTTTTCTGTTGCCTTGCAGACACAAAGTGGCAATATGTTTTACAGAGACTAAAATACATCTTTATAAGATAGAAAGAAAAGATTACATCAGATCAATAAGATGTGTGTCAGGGACAGATATCACATCACTTGTCGACAGTCATTTCCATTTCTTCTGAAAGGATCTTGTATGCCATAACTCTTTTTTTGATCTTGAAAATGAAATCAGCAGCAAGTCCTATATGTTTTTTTTAAATTTCTTAAAATAAGTTTATGCTTAGTATTTCTAAACTAATCTCTACCTATTGTGTATCTCAGAAGATACATTATATAGCCTTTCCAAATGATCACCACATATATATTATTAAAATCATGTGGTTTTCTCAGAATCATTTAGAGGACAATTTTGTGGAGAGTATTTAAGAATAGTTACAGCACTATGAAACAATGAAAATATAACTGTTCCCCCAATGATCTTTTTGTGAAGTAAATACATGATACTGTCCCTTAAGAGGAAATACCATGAACAAACTTTTAATAATCAGTGTTCTGTGATGTATATTCATTCATTATAAACATTAAATAATGTGTATGGTCACAGTGTGTATGATTTCTAAAAGCTTCCATTTTCATAGCCATTCAAGCCAAATTTCCCCTGCTTTCTCATTTCATAAATGCATAAAGAAAAAAAATACCTACATAGCTTCATGGTTATCAAAATTCAAAGGACTCATCTGCAAGGTGTTGAGATTGTAACAGTTTCTTTATACTTAACAGTTTTTGTAGCAGCTAATGAGTTAATAAATGCCACAGATTTTTAGAGCAGTGTCCCAACTAGACTAGATGATCAAACACTTTAAATAGGGCCATGAAGTAACACTCCTCTTAGAAAACTGATGGGCATACAAGATGAGAAAAGTTTATAACAACCACTCTGACATACCCTTATGTACATATTACTGCTAATGATAGTCATTTTGTACCACTGTTCAATAAACATTTCATATCGATTTTAGGACTTCCAAAACAGTAGGAAGAAAAGAAGCTTGGAGAAGTTAAGAAACTTGCTTAACTTAGCACAACCTTTGAGAGGAAAGCTGAGACCACAGCCCATTTCCTGATTTCAAGTCCAAGGCTCCTTTCCTCTCAGCATTCTGCTTCCCAAGTAAATTGTATGACCAAGAGAGGAATATGTGAAAACCAGACTTTTTTCCTTCACTTTTTACTTCTACAATCTTGGAAAGACAAAATGAGATTTTATGTGAGGTGCAATTTGCCTTAAATTTTGAGTTTAATAATCTAGAATTAAAGCACAATCATTTTGAATAATAAAACTCAAATATTGAAAGGATCCCAAAAGATGCTAGGTTAAAATGTCAATGTAGCAAAGAATCCATTAAGGATAACTGAATAGAGAAGGATGTTGCAGTGAGACCAAATTTAGCTGAAGTCAGATCCCAGTGATCTTTATACCTTCATTTTCATTGTCCCAGAATATTACTGTCACTCTGCATGTGAATTAATAAATAAAAATCTTGGTGGATTTATTTCCATCTGTTTAGATAAGACTATTCAAAGACAATATTGTAAAAGTTTAGGAGTAAAGTAACCCATTATGTTTCCAAATTCAAAATTTTAAAAATCAAACTAGAAAAAAAATGTTGAAGATGAATAAGACTGCACAGAATTTTAGCTTTATCAAACTGAAGGAATAAAACAATTATCTTGATAGTATGTCCCAAGTCGTTCATTGAAACATTGGCTGATTAGGAAGATATGCCTTCATGCATGCTAAGTTGCTTCAGTAACGTCCTACTCTTTGTGACCCTATGGATTGTAGACCTCCAGGTTTCTCTGTCCATGGATTCTCTATCAAGAATACTAGTGGGTTGCCATGTCCTCCTCCAAGGGATCTTCCTGACCCAGGGATCGAACCTACTTCTCCTGCGGCTCCTGCATTGCAGGCAGATTCTTTACCCCTGAGTCACCAGGGAAGCCCCTTTGGAAGGTATAATTCCTCGCAACTTTTCAAGGAAAATGGTTTCTCCTAAGCACTTATATATGAAACAGGAAGAATAGAATAACTAACTCTCCTAAGGAGAAACTTTTATTATACTTTTCACTTGTGTTTATGCTTTATCTAGTCTTCTTTTCCCCAAAGTAACCTTTCACCTCTACTAGTGACTTTTCTGTGCCTCTTGAGTAGCAGCTGCTCATATAAGGATTACCTAAGTAAATTGCTTGGAGAAGGCAATGGCAACCCACTCCAGTACTCTTGCCTGGAAAATCTCATGGATGGAGGAGCCTGGTGGGCTGCAGTCCATGGGGTCGCTAAGAGTCGGACACGACTGAGCGACTTCACTTTCACTTTTCATTCATGCATTGGAGAAGGAAATGGCAACCCACTCCAGTGTTCTTGCCTGGAAAATCCCAGGGACAGGGAAGCCTGATGGGCTGCCGTCTATGGGGTCGCACAGAGTCGGACACGACTGAAGTGACTTAGCAGCAAGTAAATTGCTTAATGCACAGTTTTAGGTGTAAGTACCACAAGAAGAAAGACAGGGTGAAGGATGTTGACAAATCTGACAAGACTGTAGGTGTGAGAATCATTATATTCTGACATTTAGTCAAACCAATCATCTGCCTTTTTCCTAAATGGTGGTGTCAGACCAGTGACTGATATATCTGTACCTATGCTGAGAATGCTTCTTTGTAGGTGAACTACATTAGGTTTAACAATTAACACTAGAATACCAGAATGTCTGGACTGCCAAGCTGGAGCTGCAGATTAAAATTTCAATGCTGATTTTTCATATGAATATTCAACTATGTCTAAAGGACAGAAAGGAATTAATGTTACAAAGATATGCATATATATGTAATATTTATATTGTTGTTGTTCAGTCACTAAGTCATATCTGATTCTTTGTGACCCCATGACTTCAGTATGCCAGGTTTCCCAGTCCTTCACACTCTCCCAGAGTGTGCTCCAACACTGGACCATTGAGTCGGTGAGGCCATCCAATCATCTCATTCTGTTGCGCCCTTCTCCTCTTGCCCTCAATATGTGAAAAAAGTGAAGTGAAAGTCATTCAATCATGTCCGACTCTTCACGACCCCATGGACTCTGAAGTCCATGGGATTCTCCAGGCCAGAATTCTGGAGTGGGTAGCCTTTCCCTTCTCCAGGGGATCATCCCAACCCAGGGATTGAACCCAGGTCTCCCACATGACAGGTGGATGCTTTACCAGCTGAGCCACAAGGGAAGCTCAGGAATACTGGAGTGGGTAGCCTATCCCTTCTGCAGTGGATCTTCGTGACCTAGGAATCAAACCAGGGTCTCCTGCATTGCAGGTGGATTCTTTACCAACTGAATTATCAGGAAAGCCCCCTCATGTCCTCAATAAATATATAACTTTTCAGGGTTGACAATTTATCTGTGGCTTTTGACTTATTTGAAATACAGTATAAAATAGAAAGTCCATGTACCAACATCTGTGAGGGTCATTTCCTTCAGCCATTCAATTATTTACTATATTCCCTATTATGCTGCAAGATTTTGCCCCACATGCTACATTCAGTACCTAGTAGACTCCTTGGCACATAGTAGGCCCTTGGAATATTATTACATTATTAAATTAATCTTTGAGAAGTCAATAATTTTTATTTTATCCCTATTATTTATCAGTGGTGGAAGAATGCATCTCTTATCCTTGTTAACTTGGTTAAACATTCTTTCTGTTGGTTACAAACTGAGAGATTGAAAAGAAAGAGTAGGAACAAAGGTTGAGTAAAGTTTAAAAGTACAGAAATTCAAATTCACTTTATAGTAACAGTCAAAAACGCTTGTTCTACTGAGGGAAACTATCATCCTCATGTAGGAAAGGCATAAAATTAACTTAAACACTAACATTTCTATAAAAACTAAATTACTTTGAAGTCTAATGGGATCTTAAGCAAATAGACTTACAAATTTAAAATGAATCATTTAATACACTTGTAGTCAAACTGGGAGTATCAGTATAGAGATGAGAGAATATAATTAAGTCTATTGGTGCTTCCCTGTATCTCAGACCGTAAAGAATCTGCCTGCAATGCAGGAGACTCAGGTTTGATCCCTGGGTTGGGAAGATCCTCTGGAAAAGGGCATGACAATCCACTCCAGTATTCTTGCCTGGAGAAGCCCATGCACAGAGGAGCCTGGTGGGCTACAGTTCATGGGATCACAAAGAGTTGGAGGTGACTGAGCAACTAACACCACTATTATTGCATAGTGGTCCCTTCCCTGGGTCAGGAAGATCCCCTGGAGAAAGGAAGGAAAAGGGATGAACATTTAAATAATTATATTAACAGAAAATGTGTAGCAACACGGATAAGAATACAGACTGGTGCTCAGACTGCCAAGGTTCTATCTCCAACAAGGCTGTTTATTCTCTGCGCCCTCAGGCAATAACTCACTTAACTTCTGTGTGACATAGCTTCATCCCCTATAAACTGGGTAACAATGACAGTATTTATCACATAGGGTTATTATGAGGAACACATAAATGAGTAATTTATGTATATATTTAAATGAATGCATTGCACATCAAGTTTTTAAAAAATGCAATAATCAACATCATGATCAGATCAATTCAATGGATTGTCAGCAGTGCGTGTGCAGCTAAATAACCTAATGAATTAAGAAGTTCTTTTGAAATCTCTATTGCCTTCACAGTATCTTTTGTTAAAATTATATTTAGTGAAATACATATAGATATGCCCAACACCTATGCATATTGCATTGAGTTATGTATAGGCAATATAGTCTATCTCATACATGATTATAAAACATACATAAATATTTAACTCAAATTATATAATTTTATGCAAATACATTATCAAAGGTAAATGTTTATTTTCAGTGTTAAAATTTTATTCCCCATAAGAAAAATCTTCCAAGGCAAAAATGAGTTACTTATGTTAGTTTTTGACATGAGAATTATGAAACAGCTCTTTATAATTATCTGTGAATTACAATAATAAACAAGCCACCATTATGCATGTTTTAAAATCTCATACAATCTCATCACATACTCGCTTTGAATTTAAAGAAGCAGTTCATTTTCTGCCTGACTGCTATAACAAATGCCAGCCATGGAGAGGAAAAAAAATTGCCAGCTTTTATTGGTAGCTATCAATCTTTCTTCATACTTGTCTTCAAAACTATAACTTGATGAGAAAAATAAAGCTATTAAGAGTTGAAAAATTGAGTTAACTCCAGGATCTAAATTTGGGAGATGTAAGATTGGGTTTTTACTGCATTGATATTGACAGATATTTCCGTGAGCGCCTAAGGACAACATTCTGGTTTATTCTGAGCACATAAATGATGGCTGAATAAAAACTCTAAACAGGAAGCATGTAGAACATCCATAGCAACTTGTGTTTAGAATAGAAAAAAAGATTCTCAAGTTACATCTTATGTTTTTACATATGAATCATAGTTTTTTCAGCAATGGTAGTATGCTGGTAAAAAGGACTACAGATACAGTTTTTAATTAGGAAATCAACCACAGGAGCCAGTAACAAAAAGACACTGAAGTAGGAACCTGGAAATATGGATTTGGGTCACAGATCCTCTTTTAGGTTGGTTGTGATCCTTCTGTGCTTTTGGAATAAAGAAGAATTTTATTTTTTGGAGTAGTGAGAATTGACTACTATTTTCAAGATAACCTGAGACTTGAAAATGGAAATGTTAAAAATGCATATTGTATATTTAAGTGTCACCTTATGAAACTCTAACTCTACACTAGTTTTACCTGTCATTTTTCTACTTCTTGTCTTTCACGGGCCACAAATACACAGCTGTCTCACCCTTTCTCTTCTCATTACTCTTACTTTATCATAACTAAAACACTTTCTTTTTCCAGTATGTAGGGCCTGAGATCGAGCAACAGAAGAAGAGTACAGAGGAAAATCACGGCTCCCATCTCTGTTGTCCTTCGCAGCAGCTGGGCTGCAAAATTGGCCTCTTTAGTGCATTCCCCCTCCATTTATCTCGCCCAAATCTTTGCAAGTATTCTCTAGGATAACCTAGAGTTAAGTGACACTATGGAATTTAATCTTTCCTTCAGTGGTATTTATGTTATTTAAAAAAGAGAACGATTTGGAAGGAGCTTGCATGTTTCTAAAAAACATATTTTCATGACTTACAGAAGCAATGTTTCAAAACTCTCAAAGAATGCACTGGAAGATAAGATAATGAGATATAAAGACTACTACTACCAGAGTTAGCCACGGGCAAGAGAAACACAAGGCAAAAATAACAGCTGGTGGCAGAAGAAATTCAGTCACAAACTCAAACTGGGCAAAGATAGTGTTCTTGGGGATGCAAAACATGAGATTTTTCTCTGCCCCTGAAGGCTTACACTCACAGGGTAAATGCAGGGAGAACAGGCATATTAAAGATTCAGGAAGAAACTAAGATATATCCTTAGACTAAAAGGACTACAGGAGCCCATTCTTAACTGCAGACCTTCTAAGATAAGGAAAGGAGAATTGTCAAGCTCTCTTGACAGCAAGTGGAAGCAGTGAGAAAGGTGCAGAAATCTATGCGCAGATCTATGACTCAAGAGATATGGGGTTGGTACACTAAGTGGGAAAAAACAACTGCAAAACAGAACAATTTACAGAATCATTCCTTTTGATAGATTTTAAGTCTAAAATCTTATTAAGAGAGTAAAATATCTCAATAAAATCTTGCTTCAATAGGTTCTGTTAGCTTACCTATAATGCAATTGCTGTATTTATTAATAGCAATATTACTATGAGAAAATGCATTGAAGCAAATGTGAAGAATTGCTTTTTCCATAACTCACAAAACCCACAGCCTCTTGTTGTAGTCTCTATTTGATGCATGCTGCTAAGTCACTTCAGTCGTGTCCGACTCTGTGTGACCCCATAGACGGCTGCCCACCAGGCTCCCCGTCCCTGGGATTCTCCAAGCAAGAACACTGGAGTGGGTTGCCATTGCCTTCTCCAATCTATTTGATGCATAATTCCTTTAAATTCTATAATTCCATTTTTGAATGATAAGTTTTTCCCAGCACAAAATATGGGCTTCCCAGGTGATGCTAGTGGTAAAGAACCTGACTGCCAACGCAGAAGACATAAAGAGACGTGGGTTTCCTCCCTGAGTTTGGAAGATCCCCTAGAAGAGGGCATGGCAACCCACTCTAGGATTCTTGCCTGGAGAATCCCATGGACAGAGGAGCCTGGTGGGCTACAGTCCATGGGGTTGCAAACAGTTGGACATGACTGAAGGGCTTAGCAGCAGAGGCATATAGCAAATGCATTTAAAAGTTAATCTTTAAAAAAAACTTGAAATATAATAAAAAGTACATGATTCTTCTCCATATAAATTATCCTGTGTTTTGGAAAGAATTTTATGATTATTCTTAGGTGCCTGTGGTAGGAGGGAGAAGGGGAGAGTAACAAAAAGTTTTATATTGAGCCATACTAAGTAAAAAAGAAGAAAATCATTATTTAAAACTTACATGTGATCAAATGTTGTATGCATGTATGTAAAATACATATGTGAACATAGTTCTTAAAATATTAAATTATATTAAAATATCTTAAAACAGTTATATTTCTCAAGCATCTGGGTAAAAGAAGAGTGAATTAATTAACAAATCTCTTTTTTAGGACTCAGAACAGTCTTTGTTTTTCAGAATGTGTCTGGAAAAAATATTTGTTACATAAGCTATCATATCCCCTGTATCATAATTAAATTTACAAGATTAATAAATTATTTCTTTCAAAGATATATATTGGATGCCTACTATGAGCAAGGGATTTAAAATAAAACAAAATATTTCAAAATCCATGCCCTTGTGAAGCTTATATTCCACTGTCAGAGAAATAATATATTTTTTAAAAAGTTAAATATATAATGTGTTATTTGGTAATACATTCATAGATAAAAATAAATTAGGGGGAGTGGTAGAGAATACTGGGATTGTTGCAATTTAATACAGGGTGGAAATGGCAAAATACATATTAACCCTCATTCCTGGGACTGGTAGCACTAGCTTATTGCTTCCAGGCAAGTAGAATTAACTCGGGCTATCGTTGTAGTGAGACATTTCCCTCGAGTGTATCTAATTTGTGTTTGGACTCTGCGTTATTCAATATTTAATTTATTCCTAAGTAATAATTTGGCTTAGACTATTCAGCCTAAACAACACGACACTGTGAAGGTGGTTTTTTCTTTCATTCTATTTTCCTTTAAGCGTAACCGTGAGCATAGCTGCTGTAAGACACCAAATGGAAAGGAAACCATTTGACACCATCTTTTCTTCATCTGCATTGCTGTGGCACTCACTGCACACAGGAACTTGAAAATTCCAACCTTCAGATGTGGTCACATGTATTCTCTGCTGACTACTACAGATTTGCCTTCAAATGAGCCACAGGAATGTTTATTTCTTAATAATCAACACCAGCCTCTCTTGTAATGTGTTGTTTTGTTTTCACATATAGGCTAGCAGCATTGGTCCCAAATTTTAGCCTTAGCTGGCATGCTATTTCCCTATGGGAGTTTTTAAATCGTTATATTAATTGTTTCTAACTCTTGTCAAAGGCTATGGGGGAAAAAATCTTCTTCCAGAGTCTTGAGAAAATGACAATCCAGAATCTGTTTATACTGATAATACTTTTAATGAGTTGGCCCAACTTTCTTATCCCATTGTGATACCACCTTAACTGACATGGTTGTTGTTTAGTTGCTAAGTCATGTCCAACTGTTTTCCAACCTCTGGACTGTAGCCCACCAGGCTCCTCTGTCCATGGGATTTCCTAGGCAAGAATACTGGAGGGGGTTGCCATTTCCTTCTCCAAGGACTCTTCTCGATGAGGGAATCCCTTGATCTTCCTGATGACGGATCCCTCCAGGGATTGAACCCATGTCACCTCCTTGGCAGGTGGATTCTTCAAAACTGAGCCACCTGGGAAGTCCATTTAAGAGACATACCTTCTAATCAATTGTGATAGAAAGGTCTTCTCCCAGCAATCTAAGATTATAGTCAAATTCAAAATAAGTCAGGCAAACTTTTGGGAAATATCCATTTCCATGACAGAAGGTCATGAAATCTGCCATTAGTATTGTACCATAGGTATAATCCCTGATGCTTCTGATCAGATATATTTTCACATACTGAGACATAGGGAAGTCATTTGGGATTACACATGAGTTAACTTAAAATTTATGCTGTATTTAGCCAGTTTGTAGCCTATCAAGCCTACATTGTACATCTGCTTTAATAATTAAGGAAAAGTACACATTGACCAAAAGTAAGGGTGAAGGTGAAGGTGAAGTCGCTCAGTCGTGTTCGACTCTTTGCGACCCCGTGGACTGTAACCTACTAGGCTTCTCCATCCATGGGATTCTCCAGGCAAGAATACTGGAGTGGATTGCCATTTCTTTCTCCAGGGGATCTTCCCAACCCAGGGATCGAACCCAGGTCTCCCGCACTGCAGGCAGACGCTTTAACCTCTGAGCCACCAGGGAAGCCCGACCAAAAGTAAAGGATTGTCTATCTTAAGGAGAAGGGGACGACCGAGGATGAGATGGCTGGATGGCATCACGGACTCGATGGACGTGAGTCTGAGTGAACTCTGGGAGTTGGTGATGGACTGGGAGGCCTGGCGTGCTGCGATTCATGGGGTCGCAAAGAGTCGGACACGACTGAGCGACTGAACTGAACTGAACTGAACTGATGATACCAATGTTGGTCNGTCTGAGTGAACTCCGGGAGTTGGTGATGGACAGGGAGGCCTGGCGTGCTGCGATTCATGGGGTCGCAAAGAGTCGGACACGACTGAGCGACTGAACTGAACTGAACTGAACTGATGATACCAATGTTGGTCCTTCTTTGATGACAAGACTTGCTTTGCATGTGTCAAGGGCACGCTGACTTGCTGTCTACATGCTGGAATGTTTTGTTTTGTTTTCTGAAACCTTGGAGACATGAAGCCCTGACTGGTTTTATCTTTTTGGTTCTCATAAGATATAAAACTGTATGGATTATCCAGCTTCTCTGGAGCAGTTTCTGAGAGTAATCTGGGAAGGGGGTTTCTGGTCCAGTCCTTGGTTTGGCTCAAACAAAACTCTTTTCTATTCTAATTATTGATTATTTATTGATTAATTTCATAGACACATCAAAAAATATTATAACAGATATAATATATATATGTCAAGAAACACCTGGAGTCACAGGCAAATTTGGCCTTGGAATGCAGAATGAAGCAGGGCAAAGACTAATAGAGTTTTGCCAAGAAAATGCACTGGTCATAGCAAACACCCTCTTCCAACAACACAAGAGAAGACTCTACACGTGGACATCACCAGATGGTCAACACCGAAATCAGATTGATTATATTCTATGCAGCCAAAGATGGAGAAGCTCTATACAGTCAACAAAAACAAGACCAGGAGCTGACTGTGGCTCAGATCATGAACTCCTTATTGCCAAATTCAGACTCAAATTGAAGAAA
>SJYT01021896.1:0-12327 GCA_006410635.1 Cephalophus harveyi | reverse complement strand
TATACAGTCCATGGAATTCTCCAGGCCAGAAGACTGGAGTGGGTAGCCTTTCCCTTCTCCAGGGGATCTTCCCAACCCAAGGATTGAACCCAGGTCTCCTGCATTGCAGGCGGATCCTTTACCAGCTGAGTCACTAGGGAAGCAGTGATTGTTTATTGTGCCTTCCACTGGAATGTCAGCTCTAGGAGCTTGGGGACCTTCTCTGTCTCATTCATCTCTTCGTCCTCAACAAGGCACCATGACCGTGACCAGTATGTGCTGGATGACAGGCTAAAGAAGAAATGCTTTCTTTTTCCTTTTCTTTAGCCTTCATCCCTAATTTCTTCTGGCCATGCCTTCCCCTCACAAAACCCCTCTCCACGGCTTTGTTAGGCCCTTTCCGTCCTGCTTATAGTAGAAATTATTTATGTGCACCTCATAAACACCGTGACAGGAAGCTTCTAGCCAGCACCACCAGGAGGGTGGTCTACACAGCAAATGAACATGCGTCAGTACTTGCTGGCTTCTGGGGAGAACTGCTGTATTTCTTCAGAGCCGCGATCCCAGCCACAGGAGACCCCTCTATCCAGGCTGAGTTCTGTTTCTTAAAAGAGGGACAGAAAAAGCGACAGCCATGATTGTCTTGATGTTTAACTCATTCATTTGTTTTAGGCAATGAACATAACCAATCGACTTCAGCAAGCATTTTCAAGCTAAAAAAAAAATCAACCGAGCTTTTTTCTACTCTGTTAAGTATCTTAAAGGTTTTGAAAATTGGAAAACAAAGCTGTCCGTGGACATGTTCTTAGCTAATAACTTTGCTTATCCACCATTCCACCAGGAGAAGGGAATTCTGAAATATAGGAATGCTACACACAGGGCTCGGAGAAGGCAAAGGCACCCCACTCCAGTACTCTTGCCTGGAAAATCCCATGGATGGAGGAGCCTGGTGGGCGGCAGTCCATGGGGTCGCTANCAGGTTCAGAAAGAGTTTAACTCTATTTTAGGAAGAAAAACACCTTTGGGATACAGCCAAGAGGAGTCTGTCGCCTGAAGGGCTAGCTGTATGAGATGGGGTTCTTAGGGAAGCCGAGGTGGGATGGAGCCCTGTGCTTCTGGGAACCCACAGTACATTTTGGGGAATGAGAGCCTCATCCTTCTCTCAGCTGGTCCAGTTCTGGCCGCTCCGTCCCCACAGCAGCTCATTACTCAGCATTTAGATTGAGGTTTGACTGGCAAAGGAGGGTCCCTTCAATTCATCTTCATCTCTGATTAATTACTGTAATTGACGCAACTGTGTTTCTATCTCTAAATCTATTAACCAGCAAATGTTCAAGTCATAGCTCTCAACTCTCATTAATCTCATAGATTAAGAGTTGTTTTTAAATGATGTGTTTTATGTCCTCATTATGGAAATTTCAAGTCAGCAGTGAAAACAAGGATGTGCTGACCTCTGCATCACCTTTGTTTTTCAAGGGCGTTGGAGAGCCTTTCAACACTGAAAATATTCTCCTCACTTTATTTTCCCTCTCTTAGAGATCAAAACAAGAAATGATCCTCTTGGGAGGACTGTAAATTAATTCAGTCTTTTCAGAGAATAATTTGATAAGCTTTATCAAAATTAGAATCTCATATACTCCTTGACCCAGAAATTTTACTTTTAGGAATTTGTTCTACAGTGATATTCACAGAAGAATTCAGAGATCTATTTCAAGGAAATATATTCATTCCACAGTTTATCAGAGGCAAATATTACAGGAGACTCAAAAAGACAATTTTTTAGGGGATTGATTAAATAAATTATAGTATATCCATTCTATGGGAGAGAAGATATTGGTACATTAACATTGGACTGCACAGTAGGATATACTGTGATTCCAGTTTGAGGGAAAGAAATCTAGAAGGATCCACATAAAATAGTAACATCACCCAAACTGAGAAGTGAGTAGGCTTTGTAGAGGATAGATGTGTGGGAGAAGGGAGAGATGAGGAACTGAAGTTTAATTTTATTTACACTTCTGTACTGCCTGAATCTTATGATGAGCAAGCCTCCATCTGTATTAAAAAATGCAAATATGGAAAAAAACAAGAGTGATGCAGTTCTTTTTAAATTAAAAAAATATATACAATTTTAAAGGTTACTTTCCATTTATAGTTAATGCAAACTATTTACTGTATTTCCTGTGTTGTACAGTACATCCTTCAGCCTGTCTTATGCCCAATACTTTGTTTGGGTACCCCACACCTATTTGTTTGTTCTCTATGTCTGTGTTTGTTCTCTATTTTCGTTTTATTCACCTGTTTGTTGCATTTTTTAGATTCCCCACATAAATATTATACAATATTTGTCTTTCTCTGTCTGACTTATTTCACTTAAGCATAATGCCCTCCAGGTCCATCCATGTTGCTGCATATGGCAACGTTTTGTTCTCTTTTAGGACTGTTCAGTTCAGATGTCAGTCTTGTCTGACTCTTTGCGACCCCATGGACTGCAGCACACCAGGCCTCCCTGTCCATCACCAGTTCGCAGAGCTTGCTCAAACTCATGTCCATCGAGTCAGTGATGCCATCCAACCATCTTATCTTCTGTCATCCCCTTCTCCTCCTGCCTTCAATCTTTCCCAGTATTAGGGTCTTTTCCAAAGAGCCAGTTCTTCATATCAGGTGGCCAAAGTATTGGAGTTTCAGCTTCAGCATCTATCCTTCCAATGAATATTCAGGACTGATTTCCTTTAGGATGGACTGCTTTCCTTTAGGATGGACTGCTTTGACCTCCTTGCAGTCCAAGGGACTCTCAAGAGTCTTCTCCAGCACCACAGTTCAAAAGCATCAGTTCTTTGGCACTCAGCTTTCTTTATGACTGAGTAGTATTTTATACAGAGTGATGTTCTAAGAGTGATAATTAAACTGCACCCCTTGCAGTCTGTGTATCGAATGGAGTATTTCCAAGTTCTTGACATGTGTTACTTTCTGCTGCGTCTGAGATGACCTGGGGAGGAGGCGGGGCATGCCGCCTCCCAACAAATGACCTCTCTTGGGAGGCCAATGAGAAAGCACATCTCCTAGGAGACAGCAGCTTCCCCTCGGCTTCTTTTCACATTCACTGGACATTTTCAGTAATACCTCATTTATACATTGACTCTTTTGCTAATAGCTAATTTTAAAAATTGAGGTATATTTTACCTCTAGCAAAATATGTAATGTTAAATACACAGCTCAAAGAGTTTTGGCCACATATGCCCCCATGTAATCATCATGGCAATCAAAACCCAGAATATTTTCACCTCTTTGGAAAGTTCTCCGAGTCTCCACCCGCCTCGGTCCACCACTCTTGTGCTTTCTATCTCTGTATCTTAATTTTGCCTGTTTTAGAACTAGATGTAAATGGAAACAAAGAGCATGTACTGTTCATGTTTGCTGTCTCTACCTGACATAACATTTTTGAGATTTGCCTACTTTGCTGTCTGCATCAGTGGCTTGTTCATTTGGTTGTGTGGAACCATATTCCATTGTATGACCATGTTTCAACTTTATTTGTCCTTTCACATGGGCATTTGAATTATTTCCACTTTTTGCAAAGATGAATAAAGCTGCTGTGAATATTTTTGCACATGTCTTTTAATGAACATATGTTTTCATTTTCTCTTGGGCAAATACTTAGGGTGGGCTTGCTAGTTGCACGGCAACTGTGTGTGTGTTTAACCTGGTAAGAAATCACCATGCCTCTTCTCAAAAGGATTGTCCTATTTGATCTTCCCACTAGTAATGTGTGAAGTTGAAGCAATGTTTTGCCCCTGAAAAAGCCTACATTTATGTACATTTGTAAATATTTTTTAACAGAGTAAAGGCTAAAGGAAACTTTCAGCAGCAGTAACCACCACCCTGAGCCCCCGCCCATTTCTGTTCCTGCCTCCCCAAACAACTGAGTTCTGGTCCCTGGAGGTGAGTCCAGAAGACCCGTTTCTCTCTGTCTTTTAGCTGGTGCTCCCAGGAGCTGCAACAGATCTTCACTTCTGTTCACTTGAGAAACTGTCCCCTTCTTCTTTACCCCTTCCTTGTATCCCCTCCTGTGTGTGGCAGACTCACACAGCTGTGGGAACACATGACCTTGGCTCTTGATTCTGAGTTCTTTTGCTGCAAGCCCATCCCAGCCCAGCAGTTCTTGGGGCGTGGCGCACCCACCATGGGCCACGCTGAGGGGATTAGGGGTGGACTGTATCTGTTTTTAAAGACTGTCCTATTTGCATGGCAAGTGAGGTTTTCCATTATAGTGGAAACATAAAATTATCCTTAAAAACAATCTAATAAGTGAGTCAATTAAGTAAAGATGGTTAAATAAATAATAGTAGAGTGGGTCATATTTAGAACACCCCAGCTCTGGTCCAGCTCCTCACTCACTGTTAAAGACACTGAGCAATGTGGTTAATCATCATAATCAAGAGAGATTTGCTAAGCATCCACTGTCACTCAGGATATAATGAGCCCTAAAGTGGATGTGGGTCTCTGCATGCGATGGAGCATCAGTGATGCTGTTACTAAATATATTCCTGTCAAAATCTTTGTAATATCTAACTCTCCACAGTGTGTGAAAAACCCGAGCATCCAATTAATTTCCAGATCAACGCTGCATGCTTGCTGATTAAGGATCATAAATGCTATTCAGAGCTCTCTGTGGACTGGTCCGGGTTCCTGCTGACAGTGGAGCAAGGCGTTTCAATTGCTGCTGAATCCTGTTCCCTGTTTCCAAGACAAGGCTTCTTCTGGACCCTGAGCTTCCAAGGTGGCTAGGGAGGCTTTCAGTTGAATGATGGTTTTGTCTACTATTTAAAGATAGTTGTCTTGCAGATGGGCTTCCCAGGTGGTGCTAATGGTAAAGAACCCATGCAGGAGGACTAAGTGATGCGGGCTTGATCCCTGGGTCAGGAAGATCCCCTGAAAGAGGACATGGCAACCCACTCCAGTATTCTCACCTGGAGAATCCCATGGAGAGGAGCCTGGTGGGCTACGGTCCATAGAGTTGCACACAGTCGGACACGTCCGAGTGACTTAGCTAATGCACACACAGGTCTAGAAGATACCACCTTATTTTAAATGCTCCCACGCTCTTTGTTTTTTAAGAGGAAGAGAGAGGTAACATTTGGTGAGTGTCTCCTAAATTCAGAGTATGTTACATTTTCTTTAGCTCTCTCTTTAAAAAACAAAAAACACGACAGCTCTTTTGCAAATAACTTATCCTAGAAAGGTCCCCTTATGGGGTCTCCCTGCTTCCATTCCTTCCCACCTCCAATCCATTTCCAAAGCAAACAGATCTTTGAAAAATTTCAAACCCAGTCATATAATTTGATGTCACACTCCCATCCCACACTGTCACCCAAAGGGAAAAAAAAATCCTTTGCTCCTAGGATGAAGCAGAAAATCTTTACAGCTCTTGAAGTCCACATAATCGGGCTTCTTTCTATGTCTCCAGTGTCACTCAGGCTCTTTTCTCCCTGGATTGATATGCTCCTGTCTCCTCCTCCTGCTTACATACACACTGGCTGTCTCCAGATCCTTGAAAGGGCGGGGCACATTTCTGCCTCAGGGCCTTTGCGCAGCTGTTTCCTCTGCTGCCAGACACCTGACTAACTTCTCCTCATCCTTAAGGCATCAGCATAAGTGTCTCTTCTGCAGGGAACTCTTCCTTCACCCAGCAAATGAGGTCAGATTCTTCACATAAAACACATTTTCAGGGCTTCCCTCATGACCCAGTGATAAAGATCTGCCTGCCAATGCAGGAGACATGGGTTTGATCCCTGGTCTGGGAAGATCTCACATGCTTCAGAGCAACTCAGCCCTCATTCACAGCTATTGCGCCTGTGCTCTAGAGACCAGGAGCTGCAACTACTGAAGACCATGTGCCCAGAGCCCGAGCTCGGCAACAAGAGAAGCCACCACAATGAGAAGTTTGTGCACTGCAATGAAGAGTAGATTCCACTCTCCACAAATAGAGAAAAGCCTGGGTGCAGCAATGAAAACCCAGAACAGCTAAGAAAAAAATCCCCACACATTCATAGGACCTGCTGCTGCTGCTGCTAAGTCACTTCAGTCATGTCCGACTCTCTGCGACCCCATAGACGGCAGCCCACCAGGCTCCCCCGTCCCTGGGATTCTCCAGGCAAGAACACTGGAGTGGGTTGCCATTTCCTTCTCCAATGCATGAAAGTGAAAAGTGAAAGGGAAGTCGCTCAGTCGTGTCCGACTCTCAGCGACCCCATGGACTGCCGCCTACCAGGCTCCTCCGTCCATGGGATTTGCCAGGCAAGAGTACTGGAGTGGGGTGCCATTGCCTTCTCCATCACAGGACCTAGGACTCTTGAATCATAGGAAAGTACCGCAGTCGTAAATAAACAGTAATTTCTGTAACTATTTGGAGTCTATCTGGGGAGACACTTTCGGTCAAAAAGGTTTTTGAGGGTGGGGACCACATCCACTTTATTCATCAGTGTATCCAATCGGCCCCCAGGGATTTCTGCCTCTTGGCATCACGACCTTGCACACAGTCTCCCACAATGAAGAAAACTGACACATGCGGCCCAGAGGGCTCTGCGAGGTGGCAGTGGGTGACTGCTGAGGCTGGGTCATGAGAGACAGACCTCTCAGACCACTTGCTCCAGGGGAGGTGAGCTGCCCAGGCGTGAGGACACTCAAACAGTCTACAAAGACCCACACGGGGGGTGGCGGGAGGAAAGGAGGTCTCCTGCTGGCAGCTCCATGCCATGCGATCCATCTTGGAAGCAGAACCACCAGCATCAGGCAAGCCTTCAGATGACACAGCCCTGACTGCAGCCTCATGAGAGACCCTGAAACAGAGCCATCCAGCCAAGTTGTCCCAGGATTTTTGACCCAAAGATACTGCATGTCCAAGTTTGGGGAGTAATTTTTTAAGCAGCAAATACAATATAGGTGACTAACATACCCAATATTATAGACTAAATATGACATCATGAGAACTGGACCATAAAGAAAGCAGAGCATGAAGAACTGATGCTTTTGAACTGTGGTGCTAAGGGAGAAGACACTTGAGGGTCTCTTGGACAGCAAGGAGATTAACCGAGTCAATCTTAAAGGAAATCAACCCTGAATACACATTGGAAGGTCTGATGCTGAAACTGAAGCTCTAATACTCTGGTCACCTGATGCAAACAGCTGACTTATTGGAAAAGACCCTGATGTTGGGAAAGATTGAAGGCAGGAGGAGAAGGGGGTGACAGAGGATGAAATAGTTGGATGGCATCACAGACTCAATGGACATGAACTTGGGCAAACTCTGGGAGATGGTGAGGGATAGGGAGGTCTTCTATGTTGCAGTCCATGGGGTCACAAAGAGTCAGACACTACTTGGTGCCTGAATGACAAAATATTACATTAGGTAACTATATACCACAGATCTTGTCATAGTGTGCTGCTGCTAAGTCACTTCAGTCGCGTCTGACTCTGTGCGACCCCATAGACGGCAGCCCACCAGGCTCCGCCATCCCCAGGATTCTCTAGGCAAGAACACTGGAGTGGGTTGACATTTCCTTCTCCAATGCATGAAAGTGAAAACTGAAAGTGAAGTTGCTCAGTCGTGTCTGACTCTTTGCGACCCCATGGACTGCAGCCCACCAGGCTCCTCCATCCATAGGATTTTCCAGGCAAGAGTACTAGAGCGGGGTGCCATTGCCTTCTCCGTGTCATAGTACAGCACTCAATAAATATTGTTGAATGAATAAATGAAAACCCGTTACTATCTTTCTTTTACATTTGAGGGATGTATTGAGGTGGCCAAAAAGTTTGTTCTGGTTTTCCCATTCCATCTCATGGAAAAACCAGAACAAACTTTTTGGCCAACCCCATACAACACAGAGAGGCTGATTAACTTGCTTCAAATCTTGGTAACTAAATACTAGAGGTAGGATTGGACCTGGTCCCGCTGTTTGTGTGGACCTCCTCAGCACCACTTCTTTTGTACTCTTTTATTTTGCTTGAAGAGAGAAATCTTCACATCTAGCTGACCAATGGAGCTTTTTCCCCATCAATTTATTTATTTTTGGCTGTGCTGGGTCTTTGTTTTGCGGCCTTTCCCTGGCTGTGACGACCGGGGGCTGCTCTCCAGTTGTGGTGAGTGGTTTTCTCATTGTCGAGGCTTCTCCTGTTGCAGAGCTCGGGCCCTAGAGCCAGTGGGCTTCAGCAGTTGCAGCATGTGGGCTCAACGGTTGTGATGCACGGGCTTACTTGCTCTGTGGCATGTGGGCTCTTCCCAGACCAGGGATTGAACCTGTGTTTCCTGCATTG
This sequence comes from Cephalophus harveyi, assembly GCA_006410635.1. Lineage (NCBI taxonomy): Eukaryota > Metazoa > Chordata > Mammalia > Artiodactyla > Bovidae > Cephalophus > Cephalophus harveyi. The sequence goes on along the minus strand of SJYT01021896.1, from coordinate 4,035 downwards.
GCAGAAGGATTCTTTACCACTGAGTCAACCAGCAAAGACCCCAAAGGAGTTTTAATTCAGAAGCTTTCACTGACCACACTGTGGACTGCTGAGTGCAAAGTTCTTCAAAATGGGCACACCCACCACAGAGGATGTGCAAAAAGATCCTCTGTGGGGAGAAATATAACTTCCTTATTTTAGCCTGATTTTAAGTTATGTATTTGTCTTCAGTTATGGCAAAAAAAAAAAGGCATTGCCTATATGAATCATCTTAACACTTGCATAATACACAGTTTAGCAGTGTTAGGTATGTTTACATTGCTGGGCAACCAATCTCCAGAATGCTTCATCTTCCAAAATAGTCTAACTATTAAGCAATAACTTCCGATCCCCAGTTCCTTCAGCTGCTGGCTGACATTCCATCCTATGTACAGACCACTTTGTGTCCATTCAATCTTATTCTTTTGTTGATGAACACTTGTGTCACTTCCACCTTTTGGCTATTATCACCAGTGCTGTTATGAACATGAGTGTTATTTATTGTTATTTTATCTTTAAAAAATTTCTTTCTTGAATATGTTTTATAATGTACATGCATGTGCTATGTCACTTTAGTCGTGTCCAACTCTGTGCAACACTATGAACTGTAGCCCACCAGCCTCTGCTGTCCATGGGATTCTCCAGGCAAGAACACTGGAGTGCATTGCCATGCCCTCCTCCAGGGGATCTTTCCAACCCAGGGACTGAACTCATGTCTGTTATGTCTCCTGAATTGGCAGGTGGGGTCTTTACCATTAGCACCACCATACACAATTAGGAAAAGGAGTATGTCAAGGCTGTATATTGTCACCCTGCTTATTTAACTTATATGCAGAGTACATTATGAGAATTGCTGGGCTGAATGAAGCACAAGCTGGAATCAAGATTGCCGGGAGATATATCAATAACCTCAGATGTGCAGATGACACCACCCTTATGGCAGAAAGTGAAGAACTAAAGAGCCTCTTGATGAAAGTGAAAGAGGAGAGTGAAAAATTTGGCTTAAAACTCAGCATTCAGAAAACTAAGATCATGGCATCTGGTCTCATCAGTTCAGTTCAGTTCAGTCGCTCAGTCGTGTCCGACTCTTTGCGACCCCATGAATTGCAGCACGCCAGGCCTCCCTGTTCATCACCATCTCTCAGAGTTCACTCAGACTCACATCCATCGAGTCAGTGATGCCATCCAGCCATCTCAGCCTCGGTCGTCCCCTTCTCCTCCTGCCCCCAATCCCTCCCAGCATCAGAGTCTTTTCCAATGAGTCAACTCTTCGCATGAGGTGGNATCCAGCCATCTCAGCCTCGGTCGTCCCCTTCTCCTCCTGCCCCCAATCCCTCCCAGCATCAGAGTCTTTTCCAATGAGTCAACTCTTCGCATGAGGTGGCCAAAGTACTGGAGTTTCATCACTTCATGGCAAATAGATGGGAAAACAGTGGCTGACTTTATTTTGGGGGGCTCCAAAATCACTGCAGATGGTGACTTCCCTTGGAAGGAAAGTTATGACCAACCTAGACAACATATTAAAAAGCAGAGGCATTACTTTGCCAACAAAGGTCTGTCTAGTCAAGGCTATGGTTTTTCCAGTAGTCATGTATGGATGTGAGAGTTGGACTATGAAGAAAGCTGAGCATCAAAGAACTGATGGTTTTGAACTGTGGTGTTGGAGAAGACTCTTGAGAGTCCCTTGGACTGCGAGGAGATCCAACCAGTCCATCCTAAGGAAGATCAGTCTTGAGTGTTCATTGGAAGGACTGATGTTGAGGCTGAAACTCCAGTACTTTGACCACCTGATGCAAAGAGCTGACTCATTGGAAAAGACCCTGATGCTGGGGAAGATTGAGGGCAGGAGGAGAAAGGGATGACAGAGGATGAGATGGTTGGATGGCATCACAGACTCAATGGATGTAAGTTTGAGTAAACTCTGGGAGTTGGTGATGGACAAGGAGGCCTGTTGTGTTGCAGTCCATGGGGTCACAAAGAGTTGGACACGACAGCGACTGAACTGAACACAGTTAACTATTACAGTAGCACATATACTGTGTGAATAAATAAATATATTTGGAGAGCCTACTTAAAAGTTTTATAGATGGGGATGCATGATTGGAAAGTTTGGAGACGTGGTTTGTGTGAGCAAATGCTGCTGCAGATCCCATTCATGACTCTTGCTTTTAGCTTTTCAATGCATATTGACTCAACCTTCCTCTGTCACATTTTCATCTCTGTATCTCCAGAGCCCAATCTACCATGACTGTGGCAGCCCCGAAGAGGAGACTACTCTCCCCTCAATCCTGGCAGCAACCTGCAATCAATGACTGATGGGAGCTAGTGTATTAATACCCCAACTCTTCCCCTCTCAAGTTCTAACCTGCAGCTCAGCATTTCCCAGCACATCTGAGCTCCACGGTGGTAACTAACTTGATACACACATTGTCTGGACTCCTTCTCCCACCCCTGCTTCCTCGGACCATGATAAACAATCCAAGCCTCAGGCTGGGTTTCCAGAGGAAGCCAAACTAAGACAGTAAATGAGTGCAAAGCTCTCTGAAATCACTCAGGCACAGTGCTGAATGCAGAGAGCGTTATGCGTGGGAAAGGAGCATAACTTTATGTCTGTCATTCTCAAAAGCAAGTTAAGGAGATTCAAGCTACTTGACAATTTCATTTCCTTAGAAAACCGATTCAGCTTGTTTCTTAATCAGTGATTTTATCGGAAAGGGGGAGAGCGTTGTAACATTTTAGAGTTGTAGCAGGCAAGAGTCCAACTTTCTCAGCTTACAAATGAGAAGGTTATGCTTCCAACACAAGTAGCATTTTGTCAGATTCCCCACAGCTAGGAAGTGGAACAGCTATGATTGGTCCCTCATTGCAACTCACTGGACTGGTGTTTCTTTTAAAAAAAAAAAACAAAACTGTTGACACACAGCTAGTTCCATCAGGGGGTTTTGGCAGACTTTTCCTAAAGAGTCAAGTAGTAAAAACAGCAGACTTTGCAGGTCGGATCATCTCTGTCCCAACTTTCCCACATGGCCATTGTACCAGAAAGCAGTCCTCAATAATCAATCAACAAATGGGTATGTCTGATAAAAGTTTATTTGCCAAAAGAGGTGGGTGATCTATGGATGGTAATTTGCCAACCTCTAGATGTGATGGTAGAGGAGACAATGGTCCTTTTTGTTTTAATGTTTAAGAGAAAGATTTTAATTCTTTAAATTGAGCTCTTTAGTATTCCTGGAATAATTTATTCTTAAATATCATGTAAGTGGGAATTCCCAGGTGGTCCAGTGTTTAGGACTCTGTGCTTCCACAGAGACACGAGTTCCGTCCCTGGTTGGGGAGCTAGGATTCTACATGTTGCGTGGTACGGCCAGAACAAAATAAAATAAATGAATATCACGTAAGTGTGCGTTCTTTGGATCCAAGAATAGCTAAGATGTATCCTTGCCATGTGTCTCCCGCCCCTCCTTTCTGAAATTAGCCCTGCTGGGCACTGCTCGCAGCACACACAGCAAACACAGACAAGTCTGCTCCGCTTCGGAATATCGAAATCAGTGTAATTTTTTTCACAGTGTCAATATTAATTAGTCATAATTTAGTGTTCGAAATTATTTTCTATATTAATTTCAACACAATAGAATGAGCCTCATTTGGAATGATAAGATTCATTTGCATTTAAATTGATATTTTAAGCAATCCCTGTGAGGAACAAATAGCATCTGTGATTATAATTATGAGCTCTGTTTCTGGGGCAGGTTTGTTTTCCTTTGGAAGGCTTTGTATATAAGGTGCCTGGAGTTTAATATTAATAATGAGAACACGTGACACCAGATGTTAAGAGTCCTGTGTGTGCTGCTGCTGCTGCTGCTGCTGCTGCTAAGTCACTTCAGTCGTGTCCGACTCTGTGCGACCCCATAGACGGCAGCCCACCAGGCTCCCCCGTCCCTGGGATTCTCCAGGCAAGAACACTGGAGTGGGTTGCCATTTCCTTCTCCAATGCATGAAAGAGAAAAGTGAAAGTGA
>SJYT01021887.1:167485-178131 GCA_006410635.1 Cephalophus harveyi | reverse complement strand
CACAAGCTGGAATCAAGATTGCTGGGAGAAATATCAATAACCTCAGATATGCAGATGACACCACCCTTATGGGAGAAAAAGCAAATTGCAGAATGAAAAACAAGTTTTACACTTATGTTATGCAGGTCAGGAAGCAACAGTTAGAACTGGACATGGAACAACAGACTCGTTCCAAATAGGAAAAGGAGTACATCAAGGCTGTACATTGTCACCCTGCTTATTTAACTTCTATGCAAAGTACATCATGAGAAACGCTGGACTGGAAGAAACACAAGCTGGAATCAAGATTACCAGGAGAAATCCCAATAATCTCAGATATGTAGATGACACCACCCTTATGGCAGAAAGTGAAGAGAAACCAAAAAACCTCTTGATGAAAGTAAAAGAGGAGAGCGAAAAAGTTGGCTTAAAGCTCAACATTCAGAAAACGAAGATCATGGCATCCGGTCCCATCACTTCATGGGAAATGGATGGGGAAACAGTGGAAACAGTGTCAGACTTTATTTTTTTGGTCTCCAAAATCACTGTAGATGATGACTACAGCCATGGAATTAAAAGACTCTTACTCTTTGGAAGAAAAGTTATGACCAACCTAGATAGCATATTGAAAAGCAGAGACATTACTTTGCTGACTAAGGTCTGTCTAGTCAAGGCTCTGGTGTTTCCAGTAGTCATGTATGGATGTGAGAGTTGGACTGTGAAGAAGGTAGAGAGCCGAAGAATTGATGTGTTTGAAGTGTGATGTTGGAGAAGACTCTGGAGAGTCCCTTGGACTGCAAGGAGATCCAACCAGTCCATTCTGAAGGAGATCAACCCTGGGATTTCTTTGGAAGGACTGATGCTAAAACTGAAACTCCAGTACTCTGGCCACCTCATGTGAAGAGTTGACTCATTGGAAAAGACTTTGATTCTGGGAGGGATTGGGGGCAGGAGGAGAAGGGGATGACAGAGGATGAGTTGGCTGAATGGCATCACTGACTCAATGGACGTGAGTCTGAGTGAACTCTGGGAGTTGGTGATGGACAGGGAGGACTGGCGTGCTGCTATTCATGGAATCACAAAGAGTCAGACATGACTGAGTGAGTGAACTGAACTGAACTGAACTGATCTGATGTGGGGCTCAAACTCACCACTTCTTAGAGAAGACTTCCATCTTTGTGATATACCATTCATTTGTGGGTCACTGTGCTGGAGTTGTGTGTCTTAACTTGATAGCTTGTCTGTCCCTTCTATCTAACTCAATGTGGCTTTTTGTTTATATATTATTTGAAGAGCTATTCTGCTAGTCTTCATGTCATTCTCAGAAAGAGTTGCCCTATATGTATTTGTAGTTTTCATGTGTCCTTTAGAGATGAACTCTGGATCTTCTTACTCTGCCATCTTGATGCCATCCCAGTGCTCATCGGATTTAAACTCAGAGTTTCTATTTCATTCAGACTTATATCTTTTGGACTTCCCAGATGGCTCAGTGGTAAAGAAGTAGTCAGCCAATGCAGGAGACACAGGAGATGTGGGTAGAATTTCTAGGTTGGGAAGATCCCATGGAGGAGGAAATTGCAACCTATGCCAGTAGTCTTGCCTGGGAAATCCCACAGATGGAAGTGCCTGGTGATCTGCAGTCCATAGTATCACAAAACGTCAGCCATGATTGAGCATGCATGTTATAACCTTTCATGACATTTTTCAGACCACAATATAAAAGTCAAGATGAATGCATGAGAAACAACAGCACATTTCATTGGAATTCTAAAGAAGCAAAGATCAATGAGGCATGGAGAGATGAGACTCAAAATAGGCCTTGAAAATGGGTAGGGACTTCAGACAGTTGTTAATAGTGAAGCTATTAATAGTAAAAGAAATGATTGATGGGGTGAATGTATGCATGAATAGATAAAAATTAGGCATAATATGGGACATAATCTGGGACTAAATTCTCCTTCATACTAATTATATCAATTAAATATGGACTCAGAAACAGATTAAAAGAGTTATGCATTATTTCATTTCAAGGGTTTCCTACATGGTGCGAGTAGTAAAGAACATGCTTGCCAAAGCAGGAGACATAAGACTTGCTGGTTGGATCCTAGAGTTAGGAAGATCACTTCAAGGAGGGCATGGAAACCCATTCCAGTATTCTTGCCTGGAGAAGGCTATGGACTGAGGAGCCTGGTACAAGGGCTCCAGTCCATAGAGTCCTGAAGAGTCAGACACAACTGAATCCACTTAGCACCAGTTCAATCACTCAGTCATGTCCGACTCTTTGCAACCCTTAGGACTGGAGCATGCCAGACTTCCTTGTCCATCACCAGCTCCCAGAGTTTTCTCAAAGTCATGTCCATCAAGTTGGTGATGCCATCTAACCATCTCATACTCTGTCATCCCCTTCCCCTCCTTTTTTCAATATTTCCCAGAATGAGGGTCTTTTCTAAGGAGTCAATACTTTGCATCAGGTGGCCAAAGTATTGGAGCATCAACATCAGTGCTTCTAATGAATATCCGGGGCTGATTTCCTTTAGGATTGACTAGATGAATTGCCTTGCATTCCAAGGGGCTCTCAAGAGTCTTCTCCAACACCACAGTTCAAAAACATCAATGTTACAGTGCTCAGACTTCTATAAAGTCCAACACTCACATTCATGCATGACTACTGGAAAAATGATAGCTTTAACTAGACAGATATTTGCTGGCAATGTAATGTCTCTGCTCTTTGAAACGCAGTCTAGATTTGTCACAGCTTTTCTTCCAAGGGGCAAGCTTCTTTTAATTTTATGGCTGGAGTCACAATATGCAGTGATTTTGGACCACAAGAAAATAGGCTCTCACTTGTTCCATTGTTTCTCCAACTATTTGCCATGAATTGATTGGATTTCATGGAGTGTCATGATCTTAGGTTTTAGAATGCTGTTTTAAGCCAGATTTTTCACTCTCCTCTTTCATTTTCATCAAGAGGCTCTTTAGTTCCTCTTCACTTTCTGCCATAAGTGTGGTGTTATCTGCATATTTGAGGTTATTGATATTTCTTCCAGCAATCTTGATTCCGGCTTGTGCTATATCCAGCCTGGCATTTCACATGATGTATCTGCACAGAAGTTAAATAAACAGAGTGACAGTATACAGCCTTGACATACCCCTTTCTCAATTTGGAACCAGTCCATTGTTACATGTCTGCTCCTAACTGTTGCTTCTTGACCTGCATAAAGATTTCTCAGGAGGCAGGTAGGGTGGCCTGGTATTCCCATCTTTAAGAATTTTCCACAGTTTCTTGTGACTCACACACTCAAAGACTTTGGCACAGTCAATAAAGCAGAAATAGATACTTTATTTGGAATTCTCTTTCTTTTTCCATGATCCAATGGATGTTGGCAATTTGATCTCTGGTTCCCCTGCCTTTTCTAAATCTAACTTGAACATCTGGAAGTTCTCACTTCACATATTTTGAAGCCTAGTTTGGAGAATTTTGAGCATTATTTTGCTATCATGTGAGATGAGTGCAATTGTGTGGTAATTGGAATATTCTTTGGCATTGGAATGAAAACTGATTTTTTTCAGTCTTGTGACCAGTCATTTTGCAAAATTGCTGGCATATTGAGTGCAGTATTTTAACAGTATCATCTTTTAAGATTTGAAAAGACTCAGCTGGAATTCCATCACCCTCACTATCCTTTTTCTTAGTGATGCTTCTTAAGTCCCACTTGACTTCACATTCCAGGATGTCTGACTCTAGGTAAGCAATCACATCATCGTGGTGTGGAATTAGAGCTAAGATGATGGAGTAGAAGGACATGTACTTATTTTCTTTTATGAGAATTTAAAAATTATGACTCATTCCTGAATGACCATCGACAGAAGAATGTTTGATTCCACTAAAAAAAGATACCCCCACATCCAATGGCAAAGGGGAAGACCCAACACATTATAGGATGAGCAAAATCGTGGGGTTTAGGATCAAATCCCACACCACTAGAGATGCTTGGAGGACTCAAACAAAACTCTGTGCACAATAGGACCCACAGAACCTACAGAGACTGAGTTAGACCTGCCTTTGAGTGCTTGGATATCTCCTTCAGAGGCAAGGGTAAGGGTCAGCAGTGGCCACCCAAGGGGACAGTTTCAGCAGACTTGGGAAGCAGGGTGTGTGGCGTAACTCCTCTTGGAGGAGGTCAGCACTAGTCCCACCACAGAGTCACTGAGCAGATGATCTACATACCCCAGAACAATTATATCAAAGAAATTCTCACACTGTTATGAGGGTTCTAGAATGCACAATAGGTTTCCAAATGTAGGGTGCTGACAAAGGGACTGAGAATCCCCAGGGCATTTGACTTTGGAGGCCAGTGGGATTTGATTACAGAACTTGCAAAGGACTGGGGAAGCAGACCCTTGTGTGCACCAGTACCCAGGAGAAAGGAGCAGTGACCTCACAAGTCTTACTGAGCCAGACTTGCCTGTGAGTGTCCAGAAGTCTCTGGGATAGGTGTGGGTTGACAGTGGCCTGCCGTGGGGTCAGATGCACTGGATACAACAGCACTGGCATAAGTTATTTTGAAGGATGTAGTCATCACTGCCATTACACTTATCATAGTTTGGCCACAATTCAGCCCATAAACAGAAAACCGGATTAAAGAATTACTGAGTATGATCCCTCCCATCAGAACAAGACCAAGATTCAGCTACAGTCAGTCCCTCCTATCAAGACTTCCCTAGTGGCTCAGACAGTAAAGCCTGCAATATAGCCTCCTCTGCCTGCAATGCGGGAGACCCGGGTTCGATCCCTGGGTCGGGAAGATCCCTGGAAAAGGAAATGGCAACCCACTCCAGTATCCTTGCCTGGAGAATCCCATGGACAGAGGAGCCTGGTAGGCACCAGTTCACAGGGTCGCAAAGAATCAGACATGACTGAGCGACTTCACTCATTCAGTCCCTCTTATCAGGAAGCTTCCACAAGCTTCTTATCTTTATCCATAAGAGGGCGGACAGAATAAAAACCACAATTACATTAGACTAACCAAACTGATCACATAGATCACAGCCTTGTCTAACTCAATGAAACTATGAGTCATGCCATGGAGTGTTCTGACAAAATGTAGCCCACTGGAGAAGGGAATGGCAAACCAATTCAGCGTTCTTGCCTTGAGAACCCCACAAATAGAATGAAAAGGCAAAAAGATGTGACACTGAAGGATGAACTCCCCAGGTTGGTAGATACTCAATATGCTACTGGAGAAGAGTAGAGAAATAACTCCCGAAAGATTGAAGAGATAGAGCCAGAGTGAAAACAACACCCAGTTGTGGATGTTGCTGGCAATTCAAGTAAAGTCCGATGCTGTGAAAAACAATATTGCATAGGAACATGGAATGTTAGGTCCATGAATCAAGGTAAATAGGAAATGGTCAAACAGGAGATGGCAAGAGTGAACACTGACATTTTAGGAATCAGTGAAATAAAATGGATTGGAATAGGTGAATTTAATTCAGATGACCATTGCATCTACTACTAAGGGCAGGGATCCCTTAGAAGAAAGGGAGTAGCCCTCAGAGTTAACAAAAGAGCCTGATATAAAGTACTTGGATGCAATCTCAAAAATGACAGAATGATCTCTCTTCATTTCTAAGGTGAAACATTCAATATCACAATAGTCCAAGTCTATGCTCCAGCCATTAATGCTGAAAAAGCTGAAGTTGAACGATTCTATGATGATATACAAAACCTTCTAGAACTTACATCCAAAAAAGACGTCATTTTCATTATAGGAGACTGGAATGCAGAAGTAGGAAGTCAGGGGATACCTGGAGTAACAGGCAAGTTTGGCCTTGGGGTACAGAATGAAGCAGGGCAAAGGCTAACAGAGTTTTTCAAAAGAATGCACTGGTCATAGCAAACATCCTCTTCCAACATTATAGGAGATGACTCTTCATGTAGAAATTACCAGATGGTCAATACCGAAATCAGATTGATTCTGTTTTTTACAGCTGAAGATGGAGAAGCTCTTGAAGAAAATAGGGAAAACCAATAGACCATTCAGGTATGACCTAAATCAAATCCCTTAAAATCATACAGTGGGCGTGACAAATAGATTCAAGGAATTAGATCTGATATAGTGCCTGAATAACTATGGATGGAGGTTCTTGACTTTGTATAGGAGGTGGTATCAAAACTATCCCCAAGAAAAAGAAATGCAAAAAGACAGAACTATTGTCTGAGGCAGCACTACAAATAGTTTAGAAAAGTAGAGAAGTGAAAAGTAAAGAAGGAAAGGAAATATATAGCCATCTCAATGCAGAATTCCAAAGAATAGCAAGGAGAGATAAGAAAGCCTTCCTCAGTGATCAATGCAAAAAAATAGAGGAAGAAAATAGAGTGGAAAAATCTAGGTATATCTTCAAGAAAATTAGAGATATCAAGGGACCATTTCATGCAAAGATGAACACAATAAAGTATTGAAACAATATGAACCTAAAAGATGTTGATGATAATAAGAGATGACAAGAATACACAGAGGAACTACACAGAAAGCTCTTAATGACTTAGTATGCACACATGCATTTTATTGCAAATTTGAAAACAGTTCTTTTTATGGCAAATTTATGAGATCCATAATATGAATCCATGAGAATTGAAACTGTTTCTTACTTAAGAGTATATCTTCATTGGCATAAATATTGTTTGTACCATGGAACAAAAATCCCGATGAAATACAAATAGAAGTAAGTGAAAGAAATGGAATGAATGATAGCAAAACAAAATGCTGAGGACTATTGCCATGAACTTTATGAAAAGCAGTAGGCTTGTGCTGAAGTAGTGGAAAGTAGCCAGATTCCCTAGCTTTTTTTCACATTTTAAAACTAGCCCTTTCAACTTACTCCCAAAAGCCTCCCCCTTTTCTTGTTCTGCAGTCAATGTTCTTAACTCAAAGGTTTTTAACTGATAAACTTGATTATGACCTTTTGTCACCTGCATTCATATTGGATGTATATGCCCTTGTTGGGGTCTGTGCAATTGGTACAACTATTTAAGACAAATTGCTATTGAGACATTTTTAATGGACGTTTCAGAAAATGTAATAGAGTTCTTACTATCACAGCAGTGTTGCATCTAATTCAATCAAGTCCTCAGTCATTCTAGAGTGAACAATGAGTAGTTCAGTCCAGTTGAGTTCACTCGCTCAGTCGTGTCCGACTCTTTGCGACCCCATGAATCGCAGCACGCCAGGCCTCCCTGTCCATCACCAACTCCCGGAGTTCACTCAGATTCCTGTCTATCGAGGCAGTGATGCCATCCAGCCATCTCATCCTCTGTCGTCCCCTTCTCCTCCTGCCCCCAATCCCTCCCAACATCAGAGTCTTTTCCAATGAGTCAACCCTTCAGTTCACACCAATAATGCAGACTATAATACCAGTGACACCAAAGAGCCCTGGAGATTAATTTGATTCCCCAGTTTTTGAATTTCTGAAGGAAGGTCTTTTCTCCATCTTCTACCACTTGGAACCCCCTTAAGAGGAGAAGAGTTTGGCATTTGCTCAAATAGCCATATCCACTTAGAGTATTTGGAGAGAATGGTATGATTAACAACGCTTACATTTTATTAAGACACACTTGTTGTATGCAATGGTGATTTGTATGCAGATATTTAACTCCTTTCCCTTCCAACTTTCCACTGAAATGACAACCACAAAAATATCTATAAAAAGTCTATATAAATGGAGTCACACACATGACAGAAATTTCAGGGACTTTCAGTTAAAAATACTTCACACAAGTCCAGATTAAGGTCATTGTTAATTCATCCATGGTTAAGGATATGCCAGTGAATAGGTTATTTAATACAGGTATAAAAAGAATCAAGATCAAGGAGAAGCAATAATCAAAGAAGGAAAAAAAATCCCTAAAGAGACAGAATTAAAGCCTCAGATAGAGGAACATTTCAAGTGATGGGCTAAAGCTTTCATTTTGTTTGTTTGTTTTTAATTTTATTACCAGATTTGAAAATAAAGTCTTCATACATCCAAGCAGAAAAAGTAGCCCTTAAAAGAAAAGAGTCTATTTCTCATTAGAATTATCTTCCTTACATAAAACACAAAATGCTAAGAAAGAAAAGAGTAATATATTAAGAGTGTGCCACCTACCTGAGGGGACATTTGTGACAAAAGAAAAAAAATAAAAACTGTAATAAAAGTGCTTCAGACTGGCAAAGAAGTGGTATAAGAAATGATGGTGAATAATAAAATTAGTGAAACTTTACATGAGGTTAAGATTTCTTTTGGAACTGTTAAAAAAAAAATTCCCAAAATTCTGGAAAGAAACAAGACTCTAATAAAAATAACAAAGCTATTAAAGGAGATCATCTGAAAAAACCTTGAGATGATGAAAGAAAAATGAATAAAACTGTCAAACTTATCATCTGATCCAAAGGGAAGGACACTAGGCCAATTTGTTTTCAGAGCCATTGCTTTTCCTTACCCCAGTCTGCTTTATACTGCAGGAAGAATTGCTACTGCACTTCTGGCTGGAGTTAGCATATTAAAGACTATAAAGGAGGTTGGAAGGGAAGAGGAAAGGAAAAGCCTCAGAAGTTTCTCCTCTACCTCTCTGTCCTGATTGGCAAATTCCACAGCAACTGCATCCCCTTCAGAGCTCCGATTCCTGCCAGACAAGTCCATCATGGTACCAGTTTTGACCAGGTAACCTAGACAAAGGTAAAAACATGTTCTCTTTAGATAAAAGAAAAGGCAAGATACACTATCTCTCCAAATATAATTATGTAGATAAAAATACTATGACTCAAATATTACATCTGAAAGTTATTTCTATAAATACCAGAAAATTGATAATGTAAGGTACAAAAAAAATCAATATTATTGTACACTGTTGGAATTTTATAGAAGCCCTCATTTCTCATTCTAAGCAAGTCTTTCCCACAACAATAAAGATGTGTATAAGAGACAGATTCAAAGCCATGTAAAGTTTCTATTGTCCCTAACTGGCATCCTGTAGAGAAGATAACTATCTTATTCCATGGCAAAACAGTACCTTAGGCAGCTGGTGCAATATGGCTAATAGAGAGTTTAGAGGAATTTTATATTTATAGAAAACTTTCACTGCAGAGTGTTTCACATATGAGTGTATGATTTATGTAAAGGCCATTCTCTTCTGAAAGCCAGTAGACTACCGATAACATGGAACTGTTTTACCCACAAATTAGGAAGCTACACTCTCATAAGCAAGCAGCATAAAATGCACTTCATGGAGGGAAAAAATGCAAAAATAAGGTTTTCCTATCATATTTTGTTTTCTAATATTAGCTTACAAAATTAAATGCTGTTATTATAATAAATGTGGATGATACCATGGTAAGCTGCAGGAGACTCTATTAAACAGGAGGAATGATCAATCAATTAGTCAGATCTCTTTGTGACAGGAATCAGTTTATCCAGCCCTCATGCACTACATTTAAAAAAAGAGAAAATTCAAATAGATGAAAATGAAGTAACTCAGAATCAGGGTGGGTACAAACACTGAAGATACGTAGGAAGTAGGAGACCAAGGCTTTGGAAATTTCACAGAACAACAGAAGATCTGCAAGAAGATTAAAATAAATAAATAAATAAAACCTTAGGTGAAATAACAATGTTTAACTCAATGATCCTAACATCTATTATGGGAGCAAATTCTATTACATTTATAGAGAATCAAACACCTTTTGAATTCTATAACCCAATATTCAATACATGGTTTTCACCTTACAGTGAGTTGACTGTTTGGAAAATTTTTGATTAGATATTATAAAAGGAAATTGTTCCTAGAAAGGAGCATTATGAAATAAATAATCTGGAGGGAAATAATGTCTCTTGAATCCCACTGTGACCTGGATAAGAATTGGTTAATGTGTAAAATACACAGAAGTGCCTTCAATGTAAATAAAATTGAGGAGCTGTGAGACAATTATCCATTAATATCATTAAAGTTAAGGAGAATTAAGGTTTGGAGGTTAGAAAATGAAACCTTAAGAATTGTTGGTAGATGTAGACAGGGTTTGGAATAATGTGAATAATTTGAAAAGTATGATGTAAATGAGGAATTTCAGCAATAAAGGTGGCAAATATCAAATTATTTTATTGGATAGCATCTATTAGATATCATGCTAGATTGGAAAGTAGGTTAAAAATGTACAGATGATTCTCAGAGGAGAATATTTCAAGAGGAGAAAAGGAGACATCAATTATTCATACAACTAATTTGAAACACAGTCCTTGAGTAGAAGATGATATAGGCAAAGTGAATGACTAACGTAGAGTTAGAGAGTGAACAATGAACTTCCAGATGTTCAAGGTAGATTTAGGAAAGTCATAGGAACAAGAAGCAGAGGAATCAAAGTGCCAAAATCCATTGAATCATTTATTTTTTTTTTTTAATTTTATTTTACTTTACAATACCGTATTGGTTTTGCCGTACATTGACATGAATCCACCATGGGTGTATATGAGATCCCAATCCCGAATCCCCCTCCCACCTCCCACCCCACATCATCTCTCTGGATCATCCCCGTGCACCAGCCCCAAGCATCCTGTATCCTGTATCGAACATAGGCTTGTGCTTCGTTCTTACATGATAGTATACACGTTTCAATGCCATTCTCCCAAATCATCCC
>SJYT01021887.1:150445-167090 GCA_006410635.1 Cephalophus harveyi | reverse complement strand
AAAAGACAGCCTTCTGAATGGGAGAAAACAATAGCAAATGAAGCAACTGACAAACAACTAATCTCAAAAATATACAAGCAACTTATGCAGCTCAACTCCAGAAAAATAAATGACCCAATCAAAAAATGGGCCAAAGAACTAAACAGACATTTCTCCAAAGAAGACATACGGATGGCTAACAAACACATGAAAAGATGCTCAACATCACTCATTATCAGGGAAATGCAAATCAAGACCACAATGAGGTACCATTTCACACCAGTCAGAATGGCTGCGATCCAAAAGTCTACAAGCATTGAATCATTTAAAAAGTTAGAGTTCCAGAAAAAAATATCTCCTTCTGCTTTATTGACTATGCCAAAGTCTTTGACTGTGTGGATCACAAACGAACTGTGAAAAATTCTTAAAGAGATAGGAATACCAGACCTCCTGACCTGCCTCCTGAGAAATACGTATGCAGGCCAAGAAGCAACAGTAAGAACTAAGCATGGAACAGCAGACTGGTTCCAAATCAGGAAAGGAGTATGTCAAGGCTGTATATTGTCACCCTGCTTATTTAACTTATGTGCAGAGTACATCATGGGAAATACTGGACTGGATGAAGCACAAGGGGGAATCAAGATTGCCCAGAGAAATATCAATAACCACAAATATACAAATAACACCACACTTATGGCAGAAAGCAAAGAACTAAAGAGACTCTTGATGAAAGTGAAAGAGAAGAGTGAAAAAGTTGGCTTAAAGCTCAGGATTCAGAAAGTAAGATTATGGCATCTGGTCCCATCACTTCATGGCAAATAGATAGGGAAATAATGGAAACAGTGACAAACTTTTTTTTTTTTTTACTCTAAAATCACTGCAGATGGTGACTACAGCCATGACATTAAAGGACACTTGCTCCTTGGAAGAAAAGTTATGACCAACCTAGACAGCTTTTTAAAAACCAGAGACATTACTTTGCCAACAAAGGTCCATCTAGTCAAAACTATCGTTTCTCCAGTAGTTATGTACGGATGTGAGAGCTGGACTACAAAGAAAGCTGAGTGCTGAAAAATTGATGCTTTTGAACTGTGGTGTTCAGGAAGACTTTTGAAAGTCCCTTGGATTGCAAGGAGATCCAACCAGTTCATCCTAAAGGAAATCAGTCCTGAATATTCACTGGAAGGACTGATGCTGAAGCTGAAATTCCAATACTTTGGCCATCTGATGTGAAGAACTAACTCACTGAAAACGACCCTGATCCTGGGAAAGACTGAAGGTGAGAGGAGAAGTGGATGACAGAGGATGAGATGGTTGAATGACATCACCGACTCAATGGACATGAGTTTGAGTAAGCTCTGAGAGTTGGTGATGGATAAGGAAGCATGCTATGCTGCAGTCCATGGGGTCACAAAGAGTCGGACATGACTGAATTACTGGACTAAACTAAAGATAGAAAATGAAAATTTGGTCTAACAGAAAGAGCATTTTAAGAGGCAGAGTCAGACACAGAAGAATGCAAGAAAGACATGCTGCTCCCATAAACGGAAGGAGCTATTGCATTGTCACTTGGAAATGGAAATTGGAAGAAGAGAAGAACTGTGGTTGGGCAACTGCAGAAGTGACTTTCTCACTTGCAGGCAAGTAATTGCCAAAAAAAAAAAAAAACATGTAATTTAATTTTTGACAGTTTTTTTTTTTTCTGCCTTAATAATATATAGTTGTTTTAAGTGAAGTAATATTTGAAAAATATAAAACTTTTGCCATGTTAAAACTACATTTATAAAATATAAAGAAAAATGTAAAGAGATGTGCTATAGAAAAAAAAAAAAAAGAAAGAGAAGAAAAAAATGCGTTTTCTCAGAGAAAATAACATAAAGAAATTAACAAATGATACTATTTGAAACCTCAAAGAGAAAAACTCATGAAATTAAAGTAATTATTTTATTTTTACCTTTAAATAGATATTGGTATTCTATATATTTATATAATATATTTGAACCTTTGAATATATTCTCATTTGGGAGGAATTTAATGCCACACATTAATTATTCTGAAGACAAATGAATTGCCACACCTAGGCAGTAAGTCTGGGAAAGCAATTGTTTTTTGTCTTATCAGATTTTATTACTACAATTAAGTTATTATGGATCTCTAATGTAACTTTTCAGAGAAGGCAATGGCACCCCACTTCAGTACTCTTGCCTGGAAAGCCCCATGGACAGAGGAGCCTGGTAGGCTGCAGTCCATGGGGTCGCTAAGAGTTGGCACGACTGAGCGACTTCACTTTCGCTTTTCACTTTCATGCATTAGAGAAGGCAATGGCACCCCACTCCAGTATTCTTGCCTGGAGAATTCCAGAGACAGAGGAGCCTAGTGGGCTGCCGTCTATGGGGTCGCACAGAGTCGGACACGACTGAAGTGACTTAGCAGTAATGTAACTTTTAATTACACTATCCTTAATCAAAAACATCAAGAAAATCTCTTCCATGCATGGAGCTACAATCAAATAAGTAGTTTTAGCTGAATTTGCCTTTTAGTGGTATCATAAAACAGAACTGACTGGCTTTAGATTTGACTGGTTAGATTACATAAACTTTCTGGTGTGTGGTGGGGCCATGTGAGATAACTTATAGGGAGAAAGGAGACCTGATCTGGACTGAGTGAAGAAATAGGCTGTTTAACTTTGGATAATCACTTATGCTTAATTTCCTAATCCTTAAAATAATATGAATGATATTAAATGAATTTTTTAATTTTTTAAAATACTAAACTAATATTGCATTTTTTTCTTGATAGGTAAATACAAACTTAATATTGTCTTGTACCATGCTTTGGAAATAGTTAACCTTGGTGAAAAATCTGACCTCTGAAATCTTAATCTCCAAATTAACTTGCTGACTAAAATCACACAGATGCACTTGATAGATACACATGTACACAAATGTACAAATACAGATATGTGTGTATCTGTACAGTTCAGTCTCTCAGTCACGTTCAGTTGTTTGTGACTTAATGAACTACAGCATGCCAAGCCTCCATGTCCATCACCAACTCCCAGAGTTGACCCAAACTCATGTCCATTGAGTCGGTGATGCCATCCAATCATCTCATCCTCTGTTGTTCCCTTCTCCTGCCACCTTCAATCTTTCCCAGCATCAAGATCTTTTCCAATGAGTCAGTTCTTTGCATCAGGTGGCCAAAGTATTGGAGTTTCAGCTTCAGCATCAGTCTTTCCAATGAATATTCAGAACTGATTTCCTTTAGGATGGACTGGTTGGATCTCCTTGCAGTCCAAGGGACTCTCAAGAGTCTTCTCCAACACCACAGTTCAAAAGAATCAATTCTTCGGTGCTCAGCTTTCTTTATAGTACAACTCTCACATCCATGCATGATTATGGGTGAGAGGGTAACAGACAAAAAGGCCAGGGGTCTCCAAATAAAAAAAAAATTTTGACAGTTTTTTTTTGATCCACTCAGTCAAAGTCTTTGGCATTATCATTAAAGCAGAAGTAGATTTTTCTGGAACTCTCTTGATTTTTTGAAGATACAATTAATGTTGGCAGTTTGAGCTCTGGTTCCTCTGCCTTTTCCAAATCTAGCTTGAACATGTGAAAGTTCACGGTTCATGTACTGTTGAATTTTGCCTTGGAGAATTTTGAGCACTACTTTGCTAGCATGTGAGATGAGTGAAACTGTGCAGCAGTTTGAGCATTCTTTGGCATTGCATTTCTTGGGATTGGAGTGAAACTGACCTTTTCCAGTCCTGTGGCCACTGCTGAGTTTTTCAAATTTGCTGGCATATTGAGTGCAGCACTTTCACAGCATCATCTTTTAGGATTTGAAATAGCTCAACTGGAATCCCATCACCTCCACTAGCTTTGTTTGAAATGATGGTTCCTAAGGGCCAGTTGTGGAGAAGGCAATGGCAACCCACTCTAGTACTCTTGCCTGGAGAATCCCATGGGTGGAGGAGCCTGGTAGGCTGCAGTTCATGGGGTTGTTAAGAGTTGGACACGACTAATAGACTTGACTTTCACTTTTCACTTTCATGCATTGGAGAAGGAAATGGCCACCCACTGCAGTGTTCTTGCCTGGAGAATCCGAGGTACAGGGGAGAGTGGTGGGCTGCCGTCTATGGGGTCGCACAGAGTTGGACGTGACTGAAGCGACTTAGCAGCAGCAGCAAGGCCCAGCTGACTTTGCATTCCAGAATGTCTAGCTCTACGTGAGTGATCATACCATCTTTATTATTTGTATTGTGAAGATATTTTAATGTAGTTCTTCTGTGTATTCTTGCCATCTCCTCTTAATATCTTCTGCTTCTGTTACGTCCATACCATTTCTGTCCTTTATTGTGCCCATCTTTCCATGACTTTTCCCTTGGTATCTGTAATTTTCATGAAGAGATCTCTAGTCTTTTCCATTCTATTGTTTTCCTCTATTTCTTTGCATTGATCACTGAGGAAGTCTTTCTTATCTCTCCTTGGTGTTCTTTGGAACTCCGCATTCAAATGGGTATAGCTTTCCTTTTCTACTTTGCCTTGCACTTTCTTCTTTTCATAGCTGTTTGTAAGGTGTCCTCAGACAACCGTTTTACCTTTTTGCATTTCTTTATCTTGGGGATGGTCTTGATCATTGCCTCCTATACAATGTCACGAACTTCTGTCCACAGTTCTTCAGGCACTCTCTCATCAGATCTAGCCCCTTGAATCTATTTGTCACTTCCACTGTATAGTTGTAATGGATTTGATTTAGGTCATATATGAATGGTCTGTTGGTTTTCCCTTCTTTCTTTAAGTCTGAATTTGGCAATAAGGAGTTCATGATCTGAGCCACTGTCAGCTCCCGGTCTTGTTTTTGCTAAATGAATAGAGCTTCTCCATCTTTGGCTGTGAAGAATATAATCAATCTGATTTTGGTATTGAAAATCTGGTTATGTCCTTGTGTAGAGTCTTCTCGTGTTGTTGGAAGAGGGTGTTTGCTATGACCAGTGTGTTCTTTTGGCAAACTCTGTTAGCTTTTGCTGTGCTTCATTCTGTATTCCAAGAAAAAAATTTGCCTGTTACTCCAGGTATTTCTTGACTTCCTCCTTTTACATTCCTGTCCCCTATAGTGAAAAGGACATTTTTTGGGGTGTTACTTCTAGAAGGTCTTATAGGTCTTCATAGAACACTTCAATTTCAGCTTCTTCAACATTACTGGTTGGGGCATAGACTTGGATTATCATGATATTGAATGGTTTGCCTTGGAATGAACAGAGATACTTCTGTTGTTTTTTGAGATTGCATCCAAGTACTGCATTTTGGACTCTTTTGTTGACCATGATAGCTATTCTATTTCTTCTAAGGGATTCTTGTCACAGTAGTAGATATAATGGTCATCTGAGTTAAGTGCACCCATTCAAGTCAATTTTAGTTTGCTGATTCCTAAAATGTCAATGTTCATTCTTCCCATCTCCTGTTTGACCACTTCCAATTTGCCTTGATTTATGGATGTAACTTTTCAGGTTCTTATGCAATATTGCTTTTTAGAGTATCAGAACTTGCTTCCATCACCAGTCACATCCACAACTGAGTGTTTTTTTTTTTTTTTTTTTTTTCGCTTGGGATCCTTCTTTTCATTCTTTCTGGAGTTATTTCTCCACTGATCTCCAGTAGCATATTGGGTACCTACTGACCTAGAGAGTTCATCTTTCAGTGTCCTCTCTGTTTGTCTTTTCATACTGTTCATGGGGTTATCAAGGCAAGAATGCTGAAGTGGCTTGCCATTCCCTTCTCTACTGAACCATGTTTTGTTCAGCACTCTCCACCATGACCCATGCATCTTCAGTTGCTCTACATGACATGACTCATAGTTTCATTGAATTATACAAGGCTGTGGTCCATGTGATCAGATTAGTTAGTTCTCTGTGATTGTGGTTTTCAGTCTGTCTGCTCTCTGTTGGATAAGGATAAGAGGCTTATGGAAGCTTCTTGATGGGAAAGACTGAGGGGAAAACTGTGTTTTGTTCTGATGTGTTGGGCCATGTTCAGTAAATCTTTATTCCCTCCCCGTTATTTGACCTGAGTCCAAACTATGGTGGAGGTAGTGAAGATAATGGCGACCTCCTTCAAAAGGTCCCTTGCACGTACTGCTACACTCAGTGCCCCCAACCCTACAGCATGTATTTATATATACTATATATTTATATATAAATTTTATGATTCTAAGATGGGTAAGCCATCAATGCAAAGAAATAGAAGAAAAGAACAGAATGGGAAAGACTAGAGATCTCTTCAAGAAAATTAGAGATACCAAGGGAACATTTAATGAAAGGATGGGCTCGATAAAGGACAGAAATGGTATGGACCTAACAGAAGCAGAAGATATTAAGAAGAGGTGGCAAGATGACTGAGCGACTGAACTGAACTGAACTGAAGATGGGTAAGATAAGGTTATCATTCAAACTGAGAAATTATGTAATTTTTTGTGCTTCTAGTTGACTTTTCATAATGATAGGATACTGTTTATATACACTGTGATTATACTAGATATCTCAGTACTGATCCTATTCAAATATGTCTTCCTATTGTAACATCATATGCCATGTAGTCTGACCAAATGTGGCCCACTGGAGAAGGGAATGGCAAAGCACTTCAGTGTTTTTGCCTTGAGAACAACATAAACAGTATGAAAAGGCAAAAAGAGAGGACACTGAAAGATGAACTCCCCAGGTCGGTAGGTGCCCAATATGCTACAGGGGATCAGTGGAGAAATAACTCCAGAAAGAATGAAGGGATGGGGCCAAAGCAAAAACAAAACCCAGTTGTGGATGTGACTGGTGATAGAAGCAAGGTGCAGTGCTGTAAAGAGCAATGTTGCATAGGAACTGGAATGTTAGGTTCATGAATCAAGGCAAACTGGAAGTGGTCAAAAAGGAAATTGCAAAAGTGAACATTGAAATTATAGCAATTAGTGAACTAAGATGGAGGGGAATGGGTGAATTTAACTTAGATGACAACTATATCTATTATTGTGGGCATGACACCTTAGAAGAAATGGAATAGCCATAATAGACAACTAGAGTCCAAAATGCAGTACTTGGATGCAATCTCAAAAATGACAGAATGAACTCTGTTTGTTTCCAAGGTAAACCAATCAATATCACAGTAATCCAAGTCTATGCCCCAACCAATAACACTGAAGAAGCTGAAGTTGAATGGTTCTATGAAGACCTACAAGACCTTTTAGAACTAACACCCAAAAAAGATGTCCTTTTCAGTATAAGGGACTGGAATGCAAACATAGGAAGTCAAGAAACAACTGGAGTAACAGGAAAATTTGGCCTTGGAGTACAGAATGAAGCAGGGAAAAGGCTACTAGAGTTTGCCAAGAGAACACACTGGTTATAGCAAACACCCTCTTCTAACAACACAAGAGAAGACTACACATGGACATCACCAGATGGTAAACACCAAAATCAGATTGATAATATTCTTTGCAGTCAAAGATGGATAAGCTCTATACAGTCAACAAAAACAAGACCAGGATCTGATAGTGGCTCAGATCGTGAACTCCTTATTGTCAAATTCAGACTTAAATTGAAGAAAGTGGGGAAAACCACTAGAACATTCATGTATGACCTAAATCAAATCCCTTATGATTATACAGTGAAAGTGAGAAATAGATTTAAGGAACTAGATCTGACAGACAGAGTGCCTGATGAACTGTGGATGGAGATTCGTGACACTGTATCGGAGACAGAGATCAAGATTCAAAGATGGATAAGCTCTATACAGTCAACAAAAACAAGACCAGGATCTGATAGTGGCTCAGATCATGAACTCCTTATTGTCAAATTCAGACTTAAATTGAAGAAAGTGGGGAAAACCACTAGAACATTCATGTCTGACCTAAATCAAATCCCTTATGATTATACAGTGAAAGTGAGAAATAGATTTAAGGAACTAGATCTGACAGACAGAGTGCCTGATGAACTGTGGATGGAGATTCGTGACACTGTATCGGAGACAGAGATCAAGACCATCCCTAAGAAAAAGAAATGCAAAACAGGAAAATGGCTCTCTGAGGAGGCCTTACAAATAGCTGGGAAAAGAAGAGAAGTGCAAGGCACAGGAGAAAAGGAAAGATATATGCATTTGAATGAAGAGTTCCAAAGAATAGCAAGGAGAGATAAGAAAGCCTTCCTTATCAGATCAACGCAAAGAAATAGAGGGAAACAATACAATAGGAAAGACTAGAGATCTCTTCAAGAAAATTAGAGAAACCAAGGGAATATTTCATGCAAAGTTGGGCTCAATAAAGGACAGAAATGGTATGGACCTAACAGAAGCAGAAGATATTAAGAAGAGGTGGCAAGAACACACAGAAGAACTACACATAAAAGATATTCATAACCCAGATAATCACAATGGTGTGATCACTCACCTAGAGCCAGATATCCTGGAATGTGAAGTCAAGTGTCCCTTAGGAAGTATCACTAGGAACAAAGCTAGTGGAGGTGATGGAATTCCAGTTGAGCTACTACACATAAAAGATATTCATAACCCAGATAATCACAATGGTGTGATCACTCACCTAGAGCCAGATATCCTGGAATGTGAAGTCAAGTGTCCCTTAGGAAGTATCACTAGGAACAAAGCTAGTGGAGGTGATGGAATTCCAGTTGAGCTATTTCAGACCCTGAAAGATGATGCTGTGAAAGTGCTGCACTTAATATGTTAGCAAATTTGGAAAACTCAGCAATGGCCACAGGACTGGAAAAAGTTTGGATGAAGCACAAGCTGGAATCAAGATTGCTGGGAAAAATATCAATAACCTCAGATATGAAGCTAAAACCACCTTTCTGGCAGAAAGTGAAGAAGAACTAAAGAGCCTCTTGATGAAAGTGAAAGAGGAGAATGAAAAATTTGGCTTAAAACTCAACATTCAGAAAACGAAGATCATGGCATCTAGTCCCATCACTTCATGGGAAATAGATGGGGAAACAGTGGAAACAGCGTCAGACTTTATTTTTGGGGGCTCCAAAATTACTGAAGATGGTGACTGCAGCCATGAAATTAAAAGACGCTTACTCCTTGGAACGAAAGTTATGACCAACCTAGATAGTATATTAAAAAGCAGAGACATTACTTTGTCCATAAAGGTCTGTCTAGGCAAGGCTATGGTTTTTCCAGTAGTCATCTATGGATGTGAGAATTGGACTATAAGGCAGGCTGAGCACTGAAGAATTGATGCTTTTGAACCGTGGTGTTGGAGAAGACTCTTGAGAGCCCCTTGGACTGCAAGGAGATCCAACTAGTCTGTCCTAATGGAAATCAGTCTTGGGTGTTCTTTGGAAGGACTGATGTTGAAGCTGATGCTTCAATATTTAGGCCACCTGATGTGAAGGGTTGACTCATTTGAAAAGACCCTGATGTTGGGAAAGATTGAAGGTAGGAAGAAAAGGGAACGACAGAGGATGAGATTGTTAGATGGCATCACTGACTCAGTGGACATGAGTTTCGTAAATTCTGGGAGTTGATGACAGACAGGGAGGCCTGGCGTGCTGCATTTCATGGATTCATAAAGAGTCAGACACGACTAAGCAACTGAACTGAACTGAACTGATGTCATGTAGCATTTCCAAACACTATGATTGACTTAAGCAATCTGATCATTATATTTCCACCACATGTAAATCTACCTTTATTCTCTTAAGGCAGCTATTTAGGTTGGTCCAAATGTTACTGTGGTTTTGCACCATGAATTTTAATTCATTATAACTAGACTCAGCCAAATCTTTATTAATGAAAATAGGAACCATTACAATAAACACATTTCTACCAATAAAAAATAAGTTGATTTATTTCTGTAACATAAAAATCCATGCTTAGGGATTTGGTGAAATCTTGGAAAGCATTTTCTGCATCCTGCTGGTTGTGGAAGCATTTTCCCTGCAAAAAGTTTTCAAGATATCTGAAGAAGTGGTAGTCAGTTGGTGAGTGATCAGGCGGTGGATATGGTGGATGAGGCAAAACTCCATAGCCCAATTCATTCAACTTTTGAAGCATTGGTTATGTGATATGCAGTCAGGCATTGTCGTGGAGAATTGAGACTTTTCTGTTGACTAATACTGGCTCCAGGCATTGCAGTTTCTGGTGCATTTCAACGATTTGCTGAGCATACTTGTCAGATGTAATGGTTTCACTGGTATTCAAAAAGCTGTAATAGATCAGATGGGCGAGAGTCTGCCAAACAGTGATCATGAACTTTTTTGATGAACGTTTGGCTTTGGAAAGTGCTTTGGATCTTCTTCTCAGAGCAACTACTGAGCTTTTCATTGCTGGTTGTCATATAAAATCCACTTTTCAAAACATATCAAAATGTGATTGAGAATGGTTTGTTGTTGCACAGAATAAGAGAAGATGACACTTCAAAACAATTTTTTTTTCAATCAGCTCATGAAGTACCTACTTACTGAGCTTTCTTGCCTTTCCAATTTATTTCATGTCAAACAACCTTAGAACGGTCAATGTTGAGTTCTTCAGTAACTTCTTGTGCAGTTGTAGAGGACCAGCTATGATGATGGCTGTCAGTTGGTTAGCAAATTCTAATGGTTGGTCATTATACCCACATCTTCAAGGCTCATGGCTTCTTTGCAAAATTTCTTGAATCACCACTGCACTGTATTCTTGTTAGCAGTTCCTGGGCAAAATGTGTTGTTGATGTTGTGAGTTGTCTCCACTGCTTCATGACACGTTTTGAACTCAAATAAGAAAATTACTCAAACATGCTTTTTGTCTAACCTCATTTCCCTAGTCTAAAATAAATATAAAATAAACAGCAAATAATGTCATTAGCACCCCCCCAAAAAAAGGGGAGAAATGTGCATTAAAATGATATATGGCATAACCACATTTATTAAGAATGGTGGCTCAGATGGTAAAGTATCTGCCTGCAATGCAGGAGACGTGACTTAGATTCCTGGGTTGGGATGAGTCCCTGGAGAAGGAAATGACAACCCACTTCAGTATTCTTCCCTGGAGAATTCCATGGACAGAAGATCTTGACAGACTACTGTCCATGGGATCACAAACACTTTCAGTTTCACTTTTTCATTTCATTATCAAACAGCAAATTTCAACAGTGCAAAAACCGAAATTAGCTTTGCACCTATCTAGTAATTGCTATAAGTGAGAAACATGCCGACTACATTCTCAATATGCTCTGAGAAGGGTATTCTGGGTAAATAATTTTATGTTTATTTTATTCTAAGTTATGATAAAAGTCAATGTTTGAAATCTTTCTGAGGGTTAAATATGTTATATATTTGAGATTATTTAAAAAGTCTATTCCTACCACATAAACTAGTAAATTGTAAAAATAAATTTAAATCTTCTTTTATGAATGTGTCAAACAAACAGAAACATTAATTTGAGATAATTGAACCTGCCTCTTGAGAAATCTGTATGCAGGTCAGGAAGCAACAGTTAGAACTGGACATGGAACAACAGACTCGTTCCAAATAGGAAAAGGAGTACGTTAAGGCTGTATATTGTCACCCTGCTTATTTAACTTCTATGCAGAGTACATCATGAGAAACGCTGGACTGGAAGAAACACAAGCTGGAATCAAGATTGCCGGGAGGATTATCAATAACCTCAGATATGCAGATGACACCACCCTTATGGTAGAAAGTGAAGAGGAACTCAAAAGCCTCTTGATGAAAGTGAAAGAGGTAAAAAAAAAAAAAAAAAAGGACAAGGCTTTAAGTGCTTTACAAAAATGTAACTTTGATAATAAAGTAGATAAATTAAAGGCTACAAATGTGTTTCAGAAGTATTTCTAGCAGTTTAAATTCTTTGTCACTAAGTTCATTCACTAATAATTTCTAAAATATTGTTGCTTAATCATTAAAGGAAATCTTGGGTGTGGACAGATATATCTAATAGCACTCCTGTTTCTTTGAAATTTGTTTTTTAATAATAAATAGCAGCCCAGGGATGGGGGAGCCTGGTGGGCTGCCGTCTATGGGGTCGCACAGAGTCGGACACGACTGAGGCAACTTAGCAGCAGCAGCAGCCGCAGCATGCCATGCAAAAATAAATAAAAAGCAAAGGACAAAAAGAGTATTTCTGTATAGTACTTCAAAGTAATTTGGAAAGTCATAGCTTCATAATATAAATAATGGCTTCTGAAATTTGATTCTTAGAATTTCATAAAAATTAACAGTTTTCCAATAGTTATTTTGAAGCATTCAACCAGAGAAAGAATTCTAGACACAAGAGTTGAGTTTAGTATTACACAAATTGCATATTGTTTGTCACTTAATCATGTCCAACTCTTTGTGACCCCATGGACTGTAACTCACCAGGCTTCTCTGTCCATAGAATTATCCAGCAAGAATACTGGAGAAGGTATCTGTTCCCTTCTCCAAGGGATCTTCCTGACCCAGGGATCAAATCTGGGTCTTCTGCATTGGAGGCAGATTCTTTACCATCTGAGCCAACAGGGAAGCCCATATATTTTAAAATTGTATGGAATAAATGGCAAACATTGAACTACATAACATGATTTGGATTCCATAATCTTTGAAGGAATCATGAGGAAAAGATTACTATGCTTATAACACTTAGGTGGTGTTTTTGAAGTATAAAAAAGATCTCCATTTTGCCTCCCCTGATTGCATTGACAATACCTGTACAATTTCAAGATACTTGATTTTAAGGGAAAATGTTTTGCATCATCACCATTAGATCCAAAGAAAAAGTAATATTTATAAGGGCCTAAATGCTAAAATGACCTTTGTTTAATATTTAAGTACAAAACAAAAGGTGTTGATAAAAGACTGTTCACTATGTTCTTTGTAAGATGATTTTTACTTTTAGAATAAGTAATAGCTATCATGTTACACACAATAATTGTGTTTTAATGTGTCATTGGGCTCCAAAGAAATGAAATATTTCTTTCTCTACATTCTCATTTTCTCATTTTTTTTCTTATTATCATACCACTCACTGTGGTAGTTGTGTGTGGGGAAATATAATATTGAAAATTGTCCATCAGTCATTAGCTAAACATTTAGAAAGAGACCTTCACATTTCCTAGTGACAGACTACATAATTTATCATTTATCTGTGTACTCTTGAGTAATGCATAATTCCCCACAATGGGCAATCAGTAACTCAACTGGCCTTGATACCTTGCTAGGATATTATGAGAAATTAGCTAAACATTTAGAAAGAGACCTTCACATTTCCTAGTGACAGACTACATAATTTATCATTTATCTGTGTACTCTTGAGTAATGCATAATTCCCCACAATGGGCAATCAGTAACTCAACTGGCCTTGACACCTTGCTAGGATATTATGAGAAATTCTTTATTACATTTTGAAGTGTACCATAATGCTATGTTTTTTGAATTTGGGCATTAAAAAGAGGTAAAATTGTTGACACTATTCCTTTGATCTGGCAGTACATTAAAAAAAATGGGGCGGGGGGACACACGTATACCTGTGGTCAATTCATGTTAATGTATGGCAAAAACCATCACAAAATTATAATTATCCTCCAATTAAGATAAATAAATTAATTAAAAACTTAAAATAAAAACAAGAAAATAACTTGGCCACTTTTCCACAAAGATCCATCTAGACACTCACAAAGCCTTGGTTTTTACCCAGTGCCTCTGTCAGTCTTCAACAAATTAAATACTGAGCTTGAATTCTTAGTGTTTAATCCCTCTTTGCCCTCATTGTAACTAAAAGGTCTGCAATCACTCCCTGACCACACGCATCCTGATTGACATCATCTTCTTCTTCTTGCATTGCCTTGCTTTTCTTGCAACAAATTCTCTGTGAATGAAAATGAAAAGCAAAACCAAAAATTAAATTAAAGAAAATAGGTCAGGGAAAGCATTATCTACTTTGTTGACTTTTTACAAAAGCCACAGATCAATCCAGTGAGGCATACAAAGTTTGAAAATATTACAAATACTGAATAAATGTTGTCTTATTATTTTGTCTCTCACATTTGTAGACATTTGGTATGAAGAATGACATGTGAAAATAAATTTAACTCAATTCCTCATTCTAGTTATTTTGTTGATTGCCTTAGTAAGAAAATAGATGTTTTACCATGACAAAAATGTTTTCCATAGTGGCCTATGATAATTTTATTTGCCTGCAGGGGGTTGGGGGGTGGGGGAGAGTCTTTGTATATGTTGACAAATCCTTTACATTTTCTAAGCTATCTTTTGAAGCATTTTAAGTGCATTACATTAGATTAGCTAGGAGGCATGGTATGGTAAGATCTATAAACTACTTTATGTGGTCTGTGTGTGTGTGATAAGTTGATTCAATCGTGTCTAACTCTGTGACCATATATACTATAGCCCACCAGGCTAATCTGTTCATGGGACTCTTCAGGCAAGAATATTGGAATGAGTTGCCATACCCTCCTCCAGGACACAGGGATCCAACCCATATCTGTTAAGTCTCCTGCATTGGCAAGTGGGTTCTTTACCACTACTGCCACCTGGGAAGCCGTTTTATGGTCCAGTTTGTCTGATTTTCATGTAAAGTTAAAAACGATGAGATTTCACTTCCTTCTCTTGAAATATCCTTGTTTTGATTGCAAAATACACAAAACATTAGTCTTAGGAAAATAGTATAAACTAAGACCTAATGTGGGGGCAGAAAAATGGAGTGGTGCAAATGATTAAAGGAATGCTAATCACACTTTAGGAGTGATTACCTTTAGAAGGGAAATTTCCCAACATGAGAAATGCAATCAGATATCTCTGTATTTTAATTTCCTAGTGAGAAAACTATAGAAATTATTATAAATAACAAAATGGAGGCAGAGTACTTATCAAGAGAGTAATTTTATTTTAAAATTTTTTATTATTTTTCTTATTTTAAAAAAAATATCTCTTTCAGAATTTTCCACAGTTTATTGTGATCCACACAGTCAAAGGCTTTAGCATAGTCAATAAAGCAGTAATAGATGTTTTTTTGGAACTCTCTTGCTTTTTTCATGATCCAGAGGATGTTGGCAATTTGATCTCTGGTTCTTTTGCCTTTTCTAAATCGAGCTTGAACATCTGGAAGTTCAAGGTTCATGTATTGCTGAAGCCTGGCTTGTATAATTTTGAGCATTACTTTACTAGCTTGTGAAATGAGTGCAATTGTGTGGTAGTTTGAGCATTCTTTGGCATTGCTTTTCTTTGGGATTGTAATGAAAACTGACTTTTCCAGTCCTATGGCCACTGCTGAGTTTTCCAAATTTGCTGGCAGATTGAGTGCAGCACTTTCACAGCATCATCTTTCAGGATTTGAAATACCTCAATGGGAATTCCATATTTATCTTATATGTAGAGTACATCATGAGAAACACTGGGCTGGAGGAACCATGAGCTGGAATCAAGATTGCCGGCAGAAATCTCAATAACCTCAGATATGCAGATGACACCACCCTTATGGCAGAAAGTGAAGAGGAACTGAAAACTTCTTGGTGAAAATGAAAGAGGAGATTGAAATATTGGCTTAAAGCTCAATATTCAGAAAACGAAGATCATGGCATCTGGTCCCATCACCTCATGGGAAATAGATGGGAAAATAGTGGAAACAGTGTCAGACTTTACTTTGGGGGGGCTCCAAAATCACTGTAGATGGTGATTGCAGCCATGAAATTAAAAGATGCTTACTCCTTGGAAGGAAAGTGACCAACCTAGATAGCATATTGAAAACTAGAGACATTACTTTGCCAACAAATGTCCGTCTAGTCAAGGCTATGGTTTTTCCAGTAGTCATGTATGGATGTGAGAGTTGGACTGTGAAGAAGGCTGAGCACTGAAGAACTGATGCTTTTGAACTGTGGTGTTGGAGAAGACTCTTGAGAGTCCCTTGGACTGCAAGGAGATCCAACTAGTCCATTCTAAAGGAGATCAGTCCTGGGTGTTCTTTGGAAGGACTGATGCTAAAGCTGAAACTCCAAAACTTTGGCCACCTCATGTGAAGAGTTGACTCATTGGAAAAGACTGATTCTGGGAGGGATTGGGGATAGGAGGAGAAGGGGATGACAGAGGATGAGATGGCTGGATGGCATCACCAGCTCAATTGACAAGAGTTTGGGTGAACTCCGGGCATTGGTGATGGACAGGAAGGCTTGGCGTGCTGCAATTCATGTGGTCCCAAAGAGTTGGACACTACAGAGTGACTGAACTGAACTGATACTGTGTTGATGACTGTAGCTTTGTAGTAGAGCCTGAAGTCAGGCAGGATGATTCCTCCTGTTCCATTCTTCTTTCTCAAGATTGCTTTGGCTATTTGAGGTTTTTTTTTGTGTGTGTGTGTGTGTGTGTTTCCATGCAAATTGTGAAATTATTTGTTCTAATTCTGTGAAAAATACCGTTGGTAATTTGATAGGGATTGCATTGAATCTATAGATTGCTTTAGGCAGTATACTCATTTTCACTATATTGATTCTTCCAATCCAATAACATGGTATATTTCTCCATTTATTTGTATCCTTTTTGATTTCTTTCATCAGTGGTGCTTTATAGCTGTCTCTTATACACATCTCCCATCACCTCATGGGAAATAGATGGGAAAATAGTGGAAACAGTGTCAGACTTTATTTTGGGGGGGCTCCAAAATCACTGTAGATGGTGATTGCA
>SJYT01021887.1:116926-140843 GCA_006410635.1 Cephalophus harveyi | reverse complement strand
GTACAATGTCACGAACCTCATTCCATAGTTCTTCAGGCACTCTATCTATCAGATCTAGGTCCTTAAATCTATTCCTCACTTCCACTGTATAATCATAAGGGATTTGATTTAGGTCATACCTGAATAGTCTAGTGGTTTTCCCTACTTTCTTCAATTTGAGTCTGAATTTGGCAATAAGGAGTTCATGATCTGAGCCACAGTCAGCTCCCGGCCTTGTTTTTGTTGACTGTATAGAGCTTCTCCATCTTTGGCTGCATAGAATATAATCAATCTGATTTCGGTGTTGACCATCTGGTGATGTCCACGTGTAGAGTCTTCTCTTGTGTTGTTGGAAGAGGGTGTTTGCTATGACCAGTGCATTTTCTTGGCAAAGCTCTATTAGTCTTTGCCCTGCTTCATTCCGCATTCCAAGGCCAAATTGTTAGTTCTAATCTTGTTAATTTAAGATCTATGTTGTGGGAGTGGGTCTGGTAAAATTATATAAGGCCTTAATAAGACTAGCAAGGGGGGGCATTATCTGTCCCCTTCTGATGTCTATGTCAGAAGCTTTCTTTGCCCTTTTTCACTGTAATAAAACTTCTGCCACACAAAAGCTCTGAGTGGTCAAGCCTGCTCCCTAGTCCTGAAGCTAAATCTTCTTTGGAAATCTCAAATCTTACATCATTCACCATAAGCTATCAGATCCTGGGTTTGACCCGTTTTCTGATCAGTGTTTGTTGTTGTTATTGCTGTTTAATCACTAAGTCATGTCTGATTCTTTGCAACCCCATGGACTGCAGCACTCCAGGCTTCCCTGTCCTTCACTGTCTCCTAGAATTTGTTCAGACGCATGTCCATCTAATCAGTGATGCCATCCAACCAGCTCATCCTCTGTCATCCCCTTCTCCTCCTGCCTTCAATCTTTCCCAGCATCAGGGTCTTTTCTAATGAGTCAGCTCTTTGCATCAGGTAGCCAAAGTATTGGAGCATCAGCTTCAGCATCAGTCCTTCCAATGAATTTTTAGGGTTGATTTCCTTTAGGATTGCCTGGTTTGATCCTGTTGTCCAAGGGACTCTCAAGAGTCTTCTCCAGCACCACAATTCTAAAGCATCAATTCTTCGGCTTTGGCGTTTAGCCTTTTTTATGGTCCAACTCTCACATCTGTACATAACTACTGGAAAAACCACAGCTGCTCACTGTTACTGTGTAACAAACTTCTCCCAAAGTTAATCAAGTAGAATAACCACCATTTTATTACCTTCATGGATTCAGTGGGTCAGGAATTTGGTTAGGGCGCAGTGGGGATGGCTTGTCTCTGCTCCATGTTATCTAGAATTTCAGTTGGAAAGAATAGAGGGCTGGTAGTGATTCAGTGGCTGGAGGCTGGGGCCACTGGAAGCTTTGTTCTCTCACATGTAGAGTCTGGGCTGTCTGTCAACACGGCGATCTCAGCATAGTCAGACTTCTTACATGGCAGCTCAGGGCTCCAAGTGCAAGGGATCCAGCGACAAGGTGGACGCTGCATCACCTTTTATGACCCAGTCTTGAAAAATCAGTGTGGTGTTCACCGTCCT
This sequence comes from Cephalophus harveyi, assembly GCA_006410635.1. Classification (NCBI taxonomy): domain Eukaryota; kingdom Metazoa; phylum Chordata; class Mammalia; order Artiodactyla; family Bovidae; genus Cephalophus; species Cephalophus harveyi. The sequence goes on along the minus strand of SJYT01021887.1, from coordinate 139,289 downwards.
TTATCGTCAAAGAAGTCCTAAGCCCATTTGGACTCAAGGTGAGGGGAATTGGACTCTGCCTCTTGGTGGGAAGAATGTCAAAGTCACAGTTGTAGGGGAGGATGTGCGATGGGATACATTGTTTGGCCATTCAGAAGAATTTTCCACACACTTAGTGGCTCACCATCATGTACAATTTTACCATTCCTGTGGGCCAAGAACTAGGGCACAGCTTGGCAGAGTTCAGTCTCCTCATCTGTGAAGGGCTTGTGCTAAACATTATAAGAATCAATGGTACAAACAGGGGAAGGTGCTTGGGATACCAAAGAGAGCTACATGAATGGTTCTTACTATTCTCCAACTAGATGGTAAAATTCCTGAGGTCAGGGACACTGGGTTCTATTCATTTGGGATACACCATGGAACCTAGAACAGAACTAAGCACATGGTTGTGTGTCAAGGTAAGCTGGCTAGATGCATTGAGGGATGGATAGATGGACGAAGGGTGAGGACTTTAGTTCCAAGAAGATTCTGAGAGCCTATCAAGGAACAGGAAGGGGGAAGACAGCCAACGTGTCTCTGTACTATCACAGGCAGGAAAGCTGGCCATTAGAAGGAAATATAACAAACTTATTTTGTCTCCTTCCTCTTGCAGATTGCCTGACTGTCTCTGGGTAAAAGGTGCAGTATCATGGTTTCAACTGGGCCTTTGAAGTCAGACTGACTTTAGTTTGAACCCTGGTTCAGCCCTTTTCAAGCCGAGTGACCTCGAGCAAGTTATTGAACCTCTGCGCCTTCAGGTTTCCCAGTAGTGAAATGGGGGTTGTGGAAGAAGTATTGACAAGGTATGTGAGACAGCTCAGGGAGTCCACGTGGATGCATGTTTAACAGCAGCTGCTACTGTGAGGGGCACAAAGGTACAGGGTGTTGAAGCTCAGGCTGCAGAGACCGAGTTGCCTGGTTCAAAAGCTGATAGCACCACTTGCTGGCTGTGTGACCTCAGGCAAGTTGCATAACCTCTCTGGTCCTCCTTTCCTCATATGTAAAATGACAATAATAAATTTATAGGCTTCATTGAACAGCTGTCAAGGATAGTAAGATAGGATAGTGCTTAGAATAGCACATGGCCCATGGCAAGTACTCAATGGCTATTAGTTGTTGATGGCTTGCTTCATCATCTGCTTTTCTTCCTTCTCCTCTTCCTCCTCCTTGTCCTTTTCCTTCTCACTGTGTATAGTGGGCTCTTTTTGGTTAGCCATCCGAATTCTCTGCTGCTTGTATTGCAACAGCCCCTGAGTTGTCTCAAACCCTCCTCCTCGATTCAATTCAACAGACATTTAGCCTCCACTCAGCTGCTCCAGTCAGAAACAAAGGACCCGGAGCTGGCTTCTTCCTCTCCTTCACCCATCACTTTACAACCACCACCAAGTCCCATCAGCGCCCCCTCCAGGATGTTTGGAACCTGCCCACAGCTCTCCACGTCCATGACATTACACAGTCCCAGCCACCATCATCTCGGCAGGACAGAGCCGTCATCCGTAAGTGTTCTTACATTGTCTTCTGCGATCCGCTCTCCACTTAGCAGCCAGGGCAGTCATTGTCATTAGCACTCCCCTACTTAAACCATCCTGATGGCTTCCCACTCCACCAGGCAGAAAACCCAAACTCCTAAGCACAGCCCTCAGGGCTCTGCATCCAGTTCCTTCTATCCTCACTCTGGCTCCTTAATAAGCCAAGCCCCTGCCTGCCTCAGGCCCTTTGCACCTGCTGTTCTTTTTGTGCCAAATGTCTATACATCCCCAACCACCCCCAGAAAACTTCTCATCCTTCATTCTTCCACTTTATATAGCAACTGGAGAGACCCCCGCCCCAACTCTCCATTTAAAATAGATCCTTTTGTATCTTCTTTGACAGCCTGTTCTGTTCTGAAGTGTGGTAACACCATAGTTTGTAGTCAAATATTTGTGTTTGTGGACTTCTGATCACCCCCATGAGACTGTCAATTCTATAAGGCCAGGGAGGAGGGCATTCCTAGTCTGACATATAGTTGGTCCTCAATATTCATTGAGTGAAAGAAAGTATTTAAAATTTCCTAGGTCCTTTCTGAACAGTTTCATCTAATACTTAGCAATTCCTACTAAGAAACACGGTCAGAGAGGCAGAGAGAAATTTGGTCAAGGTCACCCAGCTAGTGACTGGTGGAACCCATAGGGCCAAGAGCATGCCTCTCCCAGAGCAACCCACACCCACTGATCATTTGACATGGGGTGTAAAGGTCTAGTCATCTTGCCTCAACTCATTGTATCACTGATGGGCCATTCAAGCTCCAGAGCTCCCTGTGGGACCGCCAAGGGTGTCTCCAGGCCTACATCACAACTCAAACTCCTCTGCCTTCTCCCGCTTCCTCCCCCCGCCCTCACCAAAGGTACAGATCTCAAGGGTGTTCCCTGGTAGCCGTTCCACTTGCTAAACTCCATCTCAGAGTCAGCTTTCTGGGACATCTAACTTGTGACATTCAGTCTCCAGACCTTCCCATTACCTATTTAGCTTTTGCACATAGTGAGGGAAATGGCAACCCACTCCAGTGTTCTTGCCTGGAGAATCCCAGGGACGGGGGAGCCTGGTGGGCTGCCGTCTCTGGGGTCGCACAGAGTTGGACACGACTGAAGTGACTTAGCAGCAATGCATTTTTACCAAGGGCAGTCCACCCCCCAACTTTTTTTTTTTTTTAAGCAGAATAATCTGCAACTTCTGGAGCTTACTCATTCCTGAGCCTGGGTTCTCCAACTTGAGTGTGTGAAGGGACTTGTTAAAACACAGACTGTTGGGCCTCACATCCAGAATTTCTGATGCACTGGGTCTAGGGTGGGGCCCCTGGGATGTGCATTTCTGATTCATTCCAGGTGATGCTGAGGCTGCTGTCTAGGGACTGTGTGGTGGGAACCACTGGTATAGGGAAGTGAGAAATAGAAATTGTGAAGGTCTCATCTTTGTCTTTCAGTTTCTCTGGTGGCCCAGATGGTAAAGAATCTGCCTGCAATGCAGGAGACCCAGGTTCAATCCCTGGGTCGGGAAGATGCCCTGGAGTAGGAAATGGCAGCCCATTCCAATATTCTTGCCTGGAGAATTCTATGGACAGAGGAGCCTGGCTGGCTATTGTCCATGGGGTTGCAAAGAGTCAGACATGACTGAGTGACTAAAACTTTCACTTTTTTCACTTTCATCTTCATTCTAATCTCTGTGGTCCCTTAGTAAGGTAGCCCCACAAAATTCCCTTCCAACTGAGAACTGACATTTAATGATGTCTGAATCTTTAAAAAGAGGTCTGGCCTGAGTAGACCCTTGGGCAGGGATGCCAGGAGACTGGACACAAGGAAGTTGCTCTTTCCCCAAGTTTTCATCCATCTAGAACCCTGACTGCTATTTCTGTTTTGCATTCAATTCCCCTCCATCCTACTTCCAGCCCTCCTGAGCCCCACCTTCTCAGGAAACCATCTCTCCAGGCACGTGCATGCCAGACGCTCCAGGCAAAGCCACTGACTGTTCTAATCTACACTCTGCGTCCCTTAAGCTGGAAGTCTCCAGAAGAGTGACAGGAAAACAGTCAAGAGGTGGGCCGAGGCTCAGGCAACTAATTGAAGAACGACTCCTCTGCGGGGTGTTAATACCTTGCAAAGAAGTGAATCTACTGGCATTTTTTTTTTAGAGTTTAATAAAAATATATATGCACCATGAGAAAATCATAGCAATAATTCCTTGCACCTTTGTTCCAAGAAGCCCAAAGCACTCCCCATATATTATCATATTCATTATCCTATTTTCTTCACATTTCTCATTAATTTTTTTCTGAGGTGATATATTAATATGAAATTCTAAATCGCATTAAGGAGACCACGAGCCCAACTCATTCTCCTCACCCTAACTCCACCTTTCTCTTCTCCCCTTTCCATCCATCATCCTCACTGGCCCTTCCTCCTCCTACAGGGGAGGGTAAGTCTGAAGTGTGTAAGCAGCTGATGGGGTTGGTTGGAAGACTGGGGGAGGGTGGGGATCAAAGTGCTGCTTTGCCAGTGGGCTGCACTGCCAGGCCTCCTCCCCAGGACCACTTGGTTAGACCAGGACTCTGGTGCCCCTCGGGAAAGAAGCTGCCTGGCAGCCTAACTCCCCTTAATGGTGTAAAACCTACTCCCCCCCACCTCGCCCGCCTCGCATGCAAGAGGGAAAGAATCAGGCTCATTACAGATATTATCATGCAACACTTCATATTTCAAAGAGCTTTATAATCGCTAATTAGTTATTGCCAGAGAATATGGAAATGGCACCTTGCTGGAATCCTGCAGGCTGGAGACCAGACTTCCACAGCACTGCCTGGCCAAGCTGGGCCTGCCCCACGGTCTCAGGAAGTGGGGCCGACTCCAGGGCAAAAGGCACTAGGCTTTTAGTCCTGGCCAGTGTGGTTCTCAGCTTCCCTGGTGACTCAGATGGTAAAGAATCTGCCTGCAATGAAGGAGACCCGGGTTCAGGCCCTAAGTTGGGAAGATCCCCTGGAGAAGGGAATGGAAACCTGCTCCAGTATTTTTGCCTGGAGAATCCCCTGGACAGAGGAGCCTGGTGGGGCACAGTGCATGGGGTCACAAAGAGTCGGACACATCTGAGCAACTAACACTTTCACTTGTTTCAGTGTGGTTCTCAGTGGATGCTCCTGGGGTCAGCAGACTGCATCCTGTCTGTGTAGGAAGAACACAGAGATGGGCTACTGCTTCAGGTGGTAAAAGAAAACACGCAGCTGAAAATTAAAACAGCAGTCTCAGCCAGCAGAGGCAATGAAGCCTATGCCCTTCCCACTGTGCTGAGTTCAGTTCTCAAGCCGATGACGGGAATGGGCCTGGGGTTCGCATGCAGTGACGCCTGCATGCACAGCAATGGCAAGCTCACTCCGGAAGCCTCCTGAAGATCTCAAGGGCACACAGCTGTTCTGATGAGGGGTGGAAGTGCCCTGTTCCTCTTCTTTCTGGCTCTGGAATTGCAACCACGGGGCTAGGATGGACCACAAGGGCCTTTCCCCCTCCTACTCTGACCTGTATCCTCTCCATCCAGTCTAACTCCACTTTCAAAAACAGTTCTTGAAGGAGGTTAACATCTACAGTCTGCAGCCCGCTCCAGAGAAAGGAGGGATGAGGAGCAGCCTCATTCACCCGGGATAACCTCGATCTCATTTGAATTTCATTACAAATCCACTCAGAAGCCAGAGTCAGCAGGGGCCTGCAGCAGGCGGGCCCTGGCCAGGCTGACTCAGCCTTCTAGGAGGGACGCTGTCTTGGGTCAGAGGGGAGGATGGAGGCAGGGAGCACTTTTCTTTAAGACTTCATCCCTTGTCTTTCCTGTGAATGAAGATGGGGAGGCACTGGCTGAAAGAAAACTCTGAGTAAGGGCCGCAAAAGCTTTCCTTCCAGCCAAGCTGGTCCACCCAGGTCAGATCGGGACACAGACTGGGGAACCACTCTAGTTTCCAGAAATTCTGCCTGTCCCTGTGTGTGGGAAGCTCGGGGGTCGCTCCAACTCCCAGGGAGTGATCAGTAATCTGAAACATGGATGTCTCCAGCTTTCCTCTCTTCCTGGCCATGAGACGTGCAGAGGCCACTCGGTGGCCTTATCATTGTACTTTCCCTAATAACTCCAGTGTGTGTGCCAAAGCTGAGTGACCGTGAAGGGATGGAGACACGCATCTGCTGGGATTAGGCCTGTCTATCTTCTGGAAGCTGTGTCTATGACACCCAAGACTTTGCATTTGTGGGGTTCCCTATCAGAAGTTGTCTGTTCTTAGCATGAAACTGTGCTGTGAAAGAGATTGATGTGCCCCTGGACCTAATGTCTCAGCACACCAGCAGGAGAGGAGGCACTTGCCCTTGCCTGCATTGCAGATGACAGCCCTGGTAATGAGAATGCACCGAGGTCCAGACCGTTTGGCAGGGACAGGAATGTGGGGGTGGGGCACTGGACCACACAGAGAGGTTTCCCCAGGCATTTGGCACAAGTACTTATGCAATCTGGGTCCTCTTAGGACAGGACAACTGGCCCCTCCTGCTTCTCCTTTCTGCCTTAGTTTCATGCTGAGGCAACTGGCTGGGAGTTCAGTTCAGTTCAGTTCAGTTGCTCAGTCGTGTCTGACTCTTTGCGACCCCAAGAACTGCAGCACACCAGGCTCGCCTGTCCTTTACTATCTCCCGGAGCTTGCTCAAACTCATGTCCATTGAATCGGTGATACCATCCAACCATCTCATCCTCTGTCGCCCCCTTTTCCTCCTGCCTTCAATCTTTCCCAGCATCAGGGTCTTTTGCAGTGAGTTGGCTCTTCACATCAGATGGCCAAAGTATTGGAGGGTCAGCTTCAGCATCAGCTGGGAGGTTCCAGCCAAGGTCTTCCTGCAAAGCTTAAACTACCACTGCGGTCCTTTTAGCACACCTCCCCACCCCTGAAGTCCCAGAAGTCAAAGGTGTCTCCCCTGGTGAGGGGTGGGGAAGTCTGATCTTCTTCAGGATTCTTTCTTTTCCCTCCCACTACCCAGAACTGCCAGGAGTTTTCCAGAACCCAGACTTCCTTTCCAGCTTTGTCCCCTTTGGACACTCCAAGCAAACAAAATACGCTTCCGTTGCAAAGGCGACCCAGAGCCTTGCATCTCAGCACTGTGGGCAGCTGGAAGATGGGTCTCATGAAGCTGGGGTGCACACAGCCCTCAGCCTCCCAGCTCTCCGGCTCTAGCTTTCAGCCACCTGCATCACCGTGAGAACAAAGTGTCGAATGAGCCGGCAGGAAAAATTCCTTCCTGATCTGTTCAAATCTACTCTGCTCCCTGTTACAGATACTGCTGGGCGTGCAGGTGCACATCCACTCCAGGCACGCCCTCCAGTGCACACACACGCACACATGTTCTGGTGGTGCCCTCGGCCCTGACATACCTCCAGCTTTAGATCTGCACCCTATCACACCTGGGTAGCTGTCAGGAGTGGAGTGCTGATGGAGGGAAGGGAAAGGGACCATTCCAACTGCTCCTTCTTTGGGCAGAAGGAAGGGTCCCCTGTCTTGTCCTGCCTCCCAACCAAGGGCAGGTAGAAATTTAACTTTTAGAAAATTAGAAGAAAGGAAGAAGAAGGAGCAAGAAAGGCAGGAGGAGCCTGGAAGCTGACCTCAGAGCTCTTCTCTGATATCATTAGGGAGACACGATGTGGGGAAAGGAGAGGTTTGGGAGTCAGGAGGAGGCTTCCCAGGTGGCGCAGCGGTAAAGAACCCACCTGCCAATGCAGGAGACGCAGGAGTTTCGGGTTCAGTCCCTGAGTCAGGAAGATCCTCCAAATGGCAACCCACTCCAGTATTCCTGCCTTAGAAATCCCATGGACAGAGGAGCCTGGCAGGCTACAGTCCGTGGGGTCGCAAAGAGTCAGACACGACTGAATGATTGAGCACACATGGGAATCAGGAGACTTCCTGCAGAGACCTTTGGCTAGGAGGTCACTTAACCTTTCCAAGTCTCAGCTTTCTTCCCTCTAAAGTGGTAGAAAAAAAGAGGATAATGACACTTGTCTTTTGGAGGTGCTGGGAGAAGAGCAATAATGTTTCTAAGGAGCCTGGAACGGACGGGGCATGGACGGGGCCTTGACAAATGGCTGCTATTTTCACACCACCTGAATGAGAAGGGATCTTGGAAGGTGTCAGTTCTGGGCTCCATTCACAGGGGACAACGTAGGACACATGGTGATATGCTGCCTTCCTTCCTTTACAGCAGAGCCGGGCCCCTGATGACTCATTCTAGATATTCAGTCACCTGGGTGATGGTGGGAAGAGTGGCAGGGGTTGTAGGTTACACTGTTGCCCACAGGGATGCGCGCTGGGGGAGGGCGGGGTACAAGGTTAAGGCAGTGGTGTGGGCGGACCCCAGGAGGCGCTCCAAGGAGAGAAGAAATGCACAGTATTTACGGCCCTGATGGCTTGAGGTTTGGCCAGAGCCGCCAGCAGGACCAGGGACACAGGAAGTCATGGGCATGCAGCCCATCCGTGCAGCGGAAGGGTAGAGAGAAACCCCAGGTTTGTGGCCACCTGCCCGAGAGAAATGGGATTGCCTCTCTGGCTGCTGCTTGACAAAGTGTTTCCAGATCATTCTCTCATCCTTTCTCTGAACCTCTGGGGTGTCCTGATTGAGCACAGGGAGGCTGTCAGTGTGGTGGTTAAGGATCCGGATTCTGGAGGCAGACCTCCTGTGTTTGAATTCTGCCTCTACCAGCTGTGTGATTTAATTTCAGTGTGCTTCCGGTTTCCTTCTCTGTAAAATGGGAGGACTTAGCGCCATGCCAGATCCATGGTAAGCGCTCTTGCAATACTGGCTACTGGCTTTAATGATTACATTCCTTGGCCAGTTGCCCAGCACTGGGAACACTTTTCAGGAAGAGGGCGGGTCAACTCGGGCTTTCCTGCTGATGCAAAGGGCAGGGAGTGTGGGGCCCAGGCGCGGAGCCCCTCATCACTTAGCTTCTTGCAGCCACGTGGATCTGCAGCGAGCTCCTCCCTAGGCCATTCTCCCGGGGGGAGGGCGGCGCGGGTGCTGCCTGGCAGCAGGCTGCTCCCCGAGTCACGATCCACTGATCCCCTCCTGCCGCGCTTTCACTCAGCTCCAGGCCTGCGCCCTCTCTCGAGCTAGACTGCCACGCCGAGGCGGATCCAGGTACCGCCTCCAAGTCTGTCCTGGCAGCTCTAAAGCCCCCTCGTGCTCAGCAAGCGAGCGCCATCCTGGGACTCAGGGCAGCCCAGGGTGGCCCTTCCTGTTCCCCTGCCCCAGCAGGAGTGGGGGCATGGGTGGAAAGCTGAGATGCTGCCTTCTCCGGTACAGTGCTGAGTACGCCCGGAGCCCGGGGCTCAGAGAGACAGGCTTTGGCTCATCTAGGGGAAAGGGGCTGGGGAGTGGGTGGCAGCCCTCTGGGAGTCAGGGAGCAGCTGAGGGGGTGAAGGCGTCTTAAGGAAGAAACGTAATAGGAAGATGATGAAGAGAAAGGGGAAGGATGGGGGTGGAAATGGGGAGAGGAAGGAGGAGGAAATGAAGGTGGGGAAAGTGGTCCAAGAGGAGAAGGGAGGGAGCAGGAGGGGAAGGGGAAGTGGCACCATGGACCTAGGAGGAGAGGAAGGGGCAGGATGGAAGGGGGAAAGGATGGGAAATCTTGGGCTCTGCTTCTTGTCTGCTATCACCCCAGCACCCCAACACTCCCCTACACACATTTCCATGAGGGATTTTGTAAAAAGGAGCCACAGGGAAAGAGGACTCTTGAGAAAAGCCAGGTGTGCATGAGCTCTGATGTGGCACACCCTTGACCTTGGACATCTGAGGGGCTGGATGCAAAAGCCCTATGCCCCCTGCCCCCCTCCCCCCGGGAAAGTCAATGAGTCCAAGTTCAAATCCCTCTTTTGTCTAGGAGGTTTGCTGGGCATATGACCTTGGAAGCAGGTGGCAACTTGCCCTGAACACTAGCTATCACATTTATAAAAGGGGGATGATTTAAATGCCTGCTTTGAAGGGATGTTAAAATTAAATTAGGTTAGCCAAAGAAAGAAAGAAATGGAAAGGCCTTGATCTCAGTGGTCATGACCTAGCATTTCATGGAGTGCTTGGAAGAGAAGCACATTGGTGCCCAGCCTGAACTGGAACACCCATCCCCCAAGTGCTGTGTGTTAACTGACCCCTTCTCACATGGACACCCCCTTGTCCCCCAAATGTCTGGGAGATAATCACTTCTGCCCCCTGGGCCTGGGGTTACTGACAGCCAATGTCTCTCTAAGCAGGGCCTGGAAGTGGGTACAAACCCAAGTAGTTGCCTCAGGGTGGGCAATTCCAGAGCTTCCCAAGGAATCAGGCTGAATGAAGACTTACCTGAACTCACATCCTTTCAGTTTTCCCCTGCCCCATCCTCCTTCCCTTGCTCCCTCACAGACTTCTCCACTCACACCTCAATTCCTAGCTCCGGCTCTGCTTGCTTCTAGGAAACCTCACTTAAGACAACACCTTCCTGAGATTAGTTGTCAATCTGCTGGGACCAAAAATGGGCCTAAGATTGGCAACAGGGACCCCTGGAGCTAGAAGGGAGGGGTATCCCCCAAGCCTATGGTTTCCTGGGACACCAGGCAGCCACCAGCCCTTGCAAACAGGGCTAATGCCATACCTTGAATATTCCAAAATGGCCACCAAGGAGCCTCAGGTAGGAAGGCTGGTGGAAGGGGAGGCGGTTGATCTTGGGGGCTTGCAGAGATGGGGGAGTTTGGGAATAATTTAAAGGATGAGAAGGAGTCAGGGCACACTTGAATGGGGGAGGTGCCCACAAAGCTTCCATTTTGTGTGCAATTAGTCTAGGGATGCCCTCATTTGCATAAGGTTCATTAATTTGCATAAAATTGCTTGAGGCCCTAACCACCAGTACAGAAAATAAAATAACATGAATCAATTAGCGAGACTGACTGCGATTGGAAGAAGCCTGGCGTTAGGGAATCCTTCCCCTAACTCAGGAGCACTGGGTAAGCAGGAAGGCTACTGGAAGGTGACCCCTCCAGGCCACCTCAGCTGCCCCTGGGAGGGGAGCTCTGCCCTTCCCCTGCCCTGCAGAGGGATGGAGGAGTTCCTGGAGGTGGGGCACAGGAGGGGCCTGAGCAGACAGGAGCACCAGACTCCAGCTAAGTGGAGGATATGCGAGGGGACCACAGGGATGATGAAAGGATGCGAAGAGATGGGTCCAGGGCGGAAAAGGAGGGGTGCTTATCTTCCCAGCCCCCATGTTTACCGAGGGCCTTTTCTGCCTCTGGCCTGAGCCACACATAAAGTCTGACTTGGTTCTCATAACAATCACAGGAAATCAGTACAATTACCCCACTGGAGAGATTCAAAAGCCTGAGTTTGGAGGAGTTACAGATCTGCAGCGGCAAATGGCAAACTTGGGCTTGCCCAGCTCCAGAGGCCCATGACGAACTCCCAGCGAGAACAGCGCCTGGCATCCGGCAGGACCGCAATAAATATTTGTTGAATAAGTGACTGATGTATGTGAGGATGAGCTTTGAGGGGAGGTGAAAGTCAAACCGAGGATGCTGTGTGGCAGTTCTTAAAGGAAAACAGGTTAAAAGTGAACCACAGCATGCAATTTCCTTAAGAAAAAAAAAAGTAAACCCTATCAATCACCCTGGGAGTCTGTGAAGATGCAGCTAAATTTCATTTCTCCCCCATCATCATTGCCGTAAGCTGGCCTTTGGGTTCCTCTTTGGCATCACCCCATCTTTTGCTATCTGCCCATTTTCTGAGCCACGCCTGGCGCTGCCTGACATGCCATGTCTTCAGGTCCATTCTGGAACCTTGGTCCTTGCTGAGAGAGCTGAAGCTCCAGCTAACTACAGCTGAGAACCTGAGGTCGTGGTGCCCAGGCCCAGTTCCCACCGCTGAAACTATGTGGGCTCTTATCGTCCATTTCCATCCACTAGTAAGCCTTCGCTGATGAATCACCAATTTTTCTCTCCATCTTTCCCCTTCTCTCTTCCACTGACCTTACTACTTTATAAGAACTCTCAGGGTTGTTTTTTTTTTTTTTTTTTGCCTCTGCTCTCTCCCTGAACCTATTCGTCTCCCGGAGCCACTGTTAATGAATCAAATTGCCCTTCGACTCAAATTACGAGGAAAGCAGCCTCACCCACTACTCGTAGTAGATGGGGTGGCTGCCCCCAGATCCACGCTGGCCTCACGGCAATGGCTCAGAGTGGATGTTTATTTTTGAATCTCGCATCCTTTATCTGAGCAAATGGACTACCGATGGGAAACAATTACCTACCACTTACCCCACAGGGCTTATGGGAGCAGATGGCACGTGTGATGGAGAAGCAGCACAGTGCATTAATGTCATCAGCAAGCATCACAGCCATAATGAGCCCCCATCACGGGGACTGAAAAGCGGAGGGAGGAAAGAGCAACAGCTGGGCACTTCAGCCAGATGTGGTTGCAGTCACCCAAATGGCTTGTTCCAGTTTCACTTAATGGCAGGGAGCGACATTCAGCTATGAGAAGACCCACGGAAAAGAGCCCCTGCATTCAACCCTGTCCATTGTCAGGAAGCCACTCTGCAGGGAGCACGCGGCAATTCATTGTTTACCTGGGCCCACTGAACTGCTTTCTTCTGCTCTGACTGAACAAAGCCTGTGTGCATGTGCGCACGCGTGTGTGTCTGTGACCACACAGAGCCTCTGTTAATTCTGCCCAGAAGGAAATGCAGGAGACAGTTCGAGTAAGGTCTATAAAGCTAGAAGTGATGTTCAAAGATAATACATAATGGATGTGAGAAAGACCTGCAGGAGACTTCATGATTTGCTGAATTTGGACGCTGTGATATCAGGGACTGTAAAGACAGGACGACAGGTTGATTTCTGAGCTACAGAAAGGACAAGGATGCGGACCAGTGATCTAGCCAGCACCCCTGACACCTCAGAGGGGTCTGGGCAGAAAAGGAAAAAGCACCCCACTGCTGAGTCTCCTCGACTCCTGCCCAGCTGGCATCAGAATCATGACTTCACTCCCCACGCCCTCTCCCCCCCCCACCTTTGCTTTGGGTTTTCTCAAAGCTCAGAGCAGGTCAGGATGCCTTCGGATTCTTTCTTCTCCTTCCCAGCTGGACCCAGAAGTGGTTTCCACACCAACACCGAGAAGGTAGAGGGTCTTAGCAGAGATTCTGGTTGCTCACATTGGGGGACAGGTTCATCTTGTATGATTCCCTCATCTGGCAGAGAAGGCAACTGAAGACCAGAGTGGAGTGAATGACTTATCCAAGGTCACACAGCTTATGACTGCCTGGCTCCACTGAGAGTCTAGGTTCCCAGACTCAAACTAATACATTTTCTACTACACAGTAGACTTTATCCAGTTACTATCTGTCCTTATTCCTTGTCACAACATAGAATTTTTTTGAGGGTTAACTGTTCTGTGTAAACAAAGTTGATGTTGGGACTTCCCTGGTGGTCCAGTGGTTAAGAATCTGCCTTGCAATGCAGGATACTTGGGTTCAATCCTGACTAGGTAGTTAAGATCCCACATTCGAGGAGCAACTGATCCCAAGTGCCAAAACTAAGATCTGACGCAGCCAAGTAAATAGATACCTTTTTAAAAGGCTGATATTTATCAATATAAAGCCTAAGTATTTCCAGTTTAGTTCATCTTCATGTCCACATGTTTTAGTTGCTGTGAACGCTGCTGGTGTCTTCTGCCTTCTGTCTCAACCACTGCAGGGAAAGCACTCTTTGCAACTATGTATTTATTGCTACTGGCTTCCCAGGTGGCACTAGTGGTAAAGAACCTGCCTGCCAGTGCAGGGGACATAAGAGCCTTGGGTTTGATCCCTGGGTTGGGAAGATCCCCTGGAGGAGGGCATGGCAACCCACGCTGGTATTCTTGCCTGAAGAATCCCATGGACAGAGGAGCCTGGTGGGCTACAGTCCATAGGGTCACACAGAGTTGGACACAACTGAAGCAAGTTAGCATAACACAGTATGTTTGTTGGTACCTTCGAAGGACATTGTACCAAACCTCCTTTTACTTACCACCTTGGCATCACTTGACATTGCTGATCTCATCACCTTCCCAGAAAGCTCTAGTCCAGCACTGCTCAAAAATCACGTTTTGTGGACCCATATCAGTAGGCGAACTGCTGCCAATATGCAATGAGATAAGGATAGCGACTAAGAATAATCAAAACTTTTATAGCAATTTGACAGAATGATTTTTGTCTGCTGAATCTAATAATAAAGTTTGTATTTTGAATGTCTGCTAATGTTGTGTTAATCCATTTTTATTGCATCTTATTACAAAAATATCATCTGTGACACACTGGAGGGGGAAAAGCCTAGTCCTTCTCCAAAGATAACAGGAAAGCACTGCTATCAGCCTTTATCTTTGCTGAATCTGGCTCTCCCGCATCCCTCCCATTCCACTCCTCCCGAAAGATTGCATGTTGCCTGCATTTCTTCCTGCCCGCAAAGCTTTGCCCTTTCCTGACCAACTCCGGTGCATCTATCAGATCTCAGCAAAGAGGCCACTCCCCTGGAAGCCTCTCCTCCATGCTGCCTTGTCCTGTCCACACAATCCACACAATAGGATACGTCAGACTCCACTGCAGCTGCAAAACAGCGTGGTTTACTCAGCCCCTAGCCCAGTTCCCAGCACGCAGTTTGACTTTTGTGGTAGGAATGAGTTTCCTGGGTGGGGGGGTGGAGCTTGGGAGCCCACCCTTCACCAAATTAGCTGGCATTTTCTATCTACTCATTTCCTCCTTTTTTCTTCATCCTCCCTGACTCTTGCCATAGATATCCTGATAGTCAAATTTTAGCAGTGAACTAACAAGTAGTACAGTCCCGTCTGAGGTCCAAGTTAAAGTCAGAAAACTCCAGGTTGCAAACCATCTTAGAGATCATATTGGGTTGGCCAAAAAGTTTATGTTTTTCTGTAAGATGGGAAAACTGAATGAACTTTTTGGCCGGGCCAAAAAGTTGAGTAGGGAGCAGGAAGAGACAGCCTATGGAGTTTCATCCAGAGAATTCATCCCCACTATCTGAGGGCATCCTGGGACTCTGCCAGCCTCTGTGGAGGAAATTGCCTCACTTTAATTTAAGCACAGATGCAGAGCTTGTATTTAAGCCCTGGCCAGGTAGATATTCTTGAGCTGGGAAATCCTGTGGGCAGAGGAGCCTGGTGGGCAGCAGCCCATGGGGTCACAGAGAGTCGGACATGACTAAGCACATACGGACAGGCATGCAGGTAGCATGTAACTCACCAAGTGGAATGTCACAGCTTTCTCTGCTGTGTGAATGAATGGCAGCCAGGGTGAGCCTTGGGTCTAAGTTGAAAGGGGAACTAATTAGTCATCCTATAGCACATTGAAAATAGAAATGTCAAGTATTACTATTAATAGTCATGTTTTCTCTGCTCTGGTTGGCAAAGTCCCTCATGCCTTCATTCCAGAACCTTTGGAAATTAATGAGAAACATGATTTGGAGGGAAAAGAGAGCTATCGTGGTAGTGTATCTCAGTATGACTGGAAAAATAAAATGCAGGTGAATATGCTGGCTTTCCTGAGTGACCCTGAAGACTAAAATTCTAAGAAAAATATTAAATGCTTTAATACATTAAAATGTTGAAACTTTGGCATTGTAAAAAGTACAAAATGCCATACACAATTAGAGGACAAATGAAAACCTGGGCAAAATGTTTTACACAGACAGCAATTGAAAGAAGAAGATCCTTAATATGTAAAGTACTCTTAGAATCAATAAGAAAGTGAGGAATACCCAAACAGAAAAATGGGCCAAAGGCCTAAGCAGGTAATGCAAAAAAGAAGAAATACAAGTTGACCATATATGTAAAGATATGCTGTTTTATATGACATCACTTTGATTACCAGTGAAGCTAAACAATAGAATATAATTATTCATTTATCAGATTGGCAAAGATAAAATATACAGATCATCTTTAGGCCAAGTGAGGGGGAATGGGTATTTACTTTTGCCACTAATGAGATTGTAA
Organism: Cephalophus harveyi; assembly: GCA_006410635.1. Lineage (NCBI taxonomy): Eukaryota > Metazoa > Chordata > Mammalia > Artiodactyla > Bovidae > Cephalophus > Cephalophus harveyi. The sequence continues at coordinate 123,732 of SJYT01021887.1, read as the reverse complement.
ATAGGCACAGCCTTTCTGGAGAATAATTTGGCAATGAATAACAAAAACATTGTCTTTCTACTCATGGATTTCACCTCTATGAATGAATCCTAAGGAATAAATCAAACAAGTACAACAAGATGTGTACGATAAGATGGGTTACCTCAGTGAATTTTATAGTAGCAAAACTGGAAGCTATCTAAATGTGTATCAGTGGCTGATTGGTTAAGTATACAGTCCTTTAAAAACATCAGTAGCTTAATATCTACAAATATGGAAAGGCATCCATGACATCTAGATGTCACTAAAGGAAACAAAGAAAGCTGGAGACTGGGGGTGTAGAATTGTTTTTTTCAGGCATTAAAAAAAGTGTGTGCATGTAGAAAAACATCTTAGCGAAAGTGCTCTAAAATCATACTTCTTGAAGGGTGAGATTACTTTCTTCTCTTACTTTCTTCTTTTATACTTTCCCATAATTTATTGACTTTTCACAATGAAAATTTATAGCTATCTCCACTAAAAAAATATGTTTCAGGAGCACTTGGTCTGGTTATTCTGGCTGTTCTACAGAGGTGGAAAAAGCAACAAATAAAGACATAAGTATATAAATAAAAATAAGGAAGTAAAATTTGATTGTTCCTTTCTGGAATTATATCATTACTCACTTTGGAATGTACTCACTTTATTCACGGAAATTTCCCTACCCTCAGCAGCCCCATTTTTTTCTTTTGAAAATATCCTAGAACATTCTATTACATTAACTGCTCCTGAAATTATTCCTGGGTATAATACTTGTATTTTTAATTTTTTAAATCTCTAATAAAAAATAATTGCCAATAAACTGTGCTAAAAAGCATCTCTCCCCAGGGACATATATTATGATCTCCATCCTCCGAGTGAAGCTGTGCAAAGGAGTCCGCTGGGGCCAACTCCACTGGGATAACTGCCGTCAGGTGTACAGGTGAACAGGGCATGCTCTGCCTTTGCTAGAAGTCAGCCCTGCTAGTGCCTCTAAGTGATCTTTCCACATATTGACTTCTCATTCCATTCTTACAGGACCAAATCAGGGCCTGCCCCCATGTTTAGAAATGTAACCTGAGATGCTAAAGTGTCTTCTGTTAGTAAGTCTTACGTCATCTTAATATGAGGATAAGAATACGAAGGATGTACCAATCTTCCACTGAGAAAATATTCCCTAGAGAAATAAGAAGAATCACAGTTCTCTCAACTGTATCTTATTATATATAAAAGGCATATATATATATACACACACATACATATATACATACCATATACATATATACATTTTTAGTTTGAACCATACGAAATTTCTTACATTCAACTCTTTTTGATCTACAGAAATGGCAATTTCATATGGTTCAACCTTACATATTCTTCAATTGGTCATATCTGGACAGTTTTATACTATGAGAAAAATTAAATAGAAACTAATACCTCAGTGCTGCTGTTGTTGCCTTTGTAGAGCAATTAAAATCTCTTTCCGGGGAAGCAAAAAAGTGACTACTTTCAGTGAATTTCCCTATGATGAAAGTATACCTACCTGTGTATACATGTGTGCATGTCCTTAGAAACTAAATAGAAAATATCTATTAGCCTTAAAAAAAGTTGTCTTAATCTAACTTTCTGCTGTGTGCCATCTAATAACTGTGCTTGTTGAAGTTGCTTTTGCTTTTTCAAAACTTTTGTCTTAAAAATAAGGAAAAGTATCTTCCCAGGTGATATTACCACACTGCTGTTCATTTTTCACATTTCAGCTCCATTCATCTCCTTGCAAGACCATTCCGTCCTTTAACAGCTGGCCAGAGATGTTTGGGGCTTCCCTGGTGGCTCAGCTGGTAAAGATCCATCTGCAATGCGGGAGACCTGGGTTTGATCCCTGGGTTGGGAAGATCCCCTGGAGAAGGGAAATGCTACCCACTCCAGTATTCTAGCCTAGAGAATTCCATGGACTGCATAGTCCATGGAGTCCCAAAGAGTCGGACACAACTGAGCAACTTTCACTTTCAGAGATGTTAAGCAACTTGCTCAAGGTCACACAGCTAATTAGGGTGAAAGTGAACTCTGGAATTTGGACTAAACCCTGGGCTTTGGGGCTCTTCTACCCTGCAGGGGGAGTAAGGGTTGTTATTATCAGCTCCTCTCAAGAGGAAGAATCAGCTAAGTTAAAAAGCCAAGCTGGGAACCAAGAGCCTGGAAGGTCTGAGGGAAAAGATCATCAGTTGACAAATTATCATGATCATTATTAATGTTATTATTCATATGCTATGTCTGCCGCAGAAAACAAAGGTTTATTTAAAATGCACATAATAATTTGAGTTTGCTCCAACATTTATTTTCTGTCTAAATTATTTTTTAACTGATACGAATGCAAAGACTTCTGAAGACAAAAAGCAAGGCTTTTTAAAAAATCCATAACCTTAAATTAAGACCACATTTATTCACACTGTTGCTCACAGCCCAGAATTTTCTCCCTTTTAACCCTTCAGTGACATCAGCAAGCCACATTTCCACCTTATCTTGGTCCAATTTTTCTTTTTGCTGGTAGCAACTGAATTGGAAGACCAAAGTATAACGCATTTCACAGTAAGAATCCTAATGGGATTTTTAGTAAACGGGCCCTACCAGCCCACTTCCCCAGTGAAAACATGCTTCTAATTGATCTCCATGTAGAAACAGCAGCTGGTGATCAGAACCACTGTGCTCTGGTGGGTAATTATTTTATCAGGACAAGCACTTCCATCAATGATAAGAGCGAAACAGCAGGAGCAGGACGCGGGGAGAGACATACAGAGAGGGCCAAACAGACAGACAGACATAGATAAGACGCAGCAAAAACCTGCAGAACCCACAGCCTCGCAACCTGAAATTGGAAGTTTCTGATAATCCACGATGCCCTGGAGCCAGGTGGAGGCAGGGAGGGGCTGTAGGGGCCAAAGGCTCCGGCTCCCCGCGGCCCCTGCGCTGGCCCGGAGCTCTGTTAGGGGGCGCTGTGGGGCCGCAAGAGCCGATTCCCCACCCTCCAAAACCCGCAGCTTCCGCCGGCCTGCCTGCCTTGGTTGAAACCCCCGTAGCTCTTTTGGCAAAGAGTAGGTGTGTCCTGGCCAGATTCCAGTTTGGGTAATTACAGCCTGTCAACCTAAATTCCCCCCAGGATTGCAGTTAAATATGGTACCCGTCTTCACAATTAAATTTTCGCTCTAATAGGACACTGGATTGTCATGTTACGTGACAGTTAAATAGCGGCTGCATCGTACCCTAGAGGTAGCTGCACTTTTGTAGTGACTACAAAGATTTCTCCGGGTGTAATAAATGACCTGTATGGACAGAATCGGGGGCTCTTTCTACTAAATGAGAGTTGGTAACTCTAGGACTTTGCTCATTATTCAATTTTTTTTTTTTTTTTCTCGAACTCATTCAGGGAAAAAAAAAAAAAATGTGAGGAACGCTTACTACTCCAATATCATCTCCACTTCTTTCTCCTGGAAATAAAACTCAGGAAGCCAGGTTGTTGCAGGACTGGGGTGGGAGGGAGCCTGTAACTACCCTTCCAGCCCCAGGTCCCCTCCATTCCTTCCTTTCAACATCACAGGATTCTTGCCTTTCTCTAAATGTGCTATGGACTTCTCCTACCTTGCCTGTGTTCCTGGCATTCCCACAGTCTGCAACATCTTTCTTTTGTTTTCTGCTTTCAGAGATCTTTTATCCTGCCAAGGTCCAGCTTAAATGCCACCTCCTTCATCCTTCCACCTTCTCCGCCCATTCAGCGTTTCTCCTCTTATGGCCCCCATTCGATATTGCTATTACCCTTGCTCAGCACTTATTAAAAATTTTGTTGTATATTACAGTAAGTTGTTTACATATCAGGCACATGCATGAACTATGAGCTCCTTGAGGACAGGGGTCTTGATTACTTTTCCTTATACCCAAACACAGTGCTTAACAGATATGTTTGATGGAGAGGAAAAAAAGGCATCCTTTCTTTCTTTTCCAAAAGCATAAGTAAGAATAGCTGATATCAGTTTCCTATATGCTGATCATTGTTTCAGCCCTCACCATCTCATAAACTATCATTATCATTGTGTCGTTCTTATACATTCGAACACTGAGGCCCAGAGAGGTTAGATAATTTGTCCAAGGCCACACAGCCAGTAATAAGTGGTACTAAGAACGAATCCCTTGGGGTTTACCCTTCCTCACCCTGGAACCTCGTACCTTTATGCTGCTGGATAGTATAGGTTTTTAATTAAACATATCAGCATCCCCACTGACTTCAAAATTTTACATCAATCCAGGTCTTCGAAAGCACAATTCGTTTTCTGAAGGGGTGAGTGTGAGCTTGGGAGAAGTTGATGAGACAGAACGCACCTGTCTCCATCTGCTTAGGCTAGCCTAAATAACAAGTGGGCTGCTTTCCGAAATCTACCTTCTTGTTTGTCAGTTTCCATCCTTGGGCAATTATTTCACACTGAAAATGAGAAGGTGATAATCTAAAGTATTCGCAGCCAGTCTTGCTTACAGAGGTGTGAGCAAAGAGGAAGATCGCATGTTGTGATTACAGAGAGAAGAAACAAACCCCAGTGATTGCAGTGCGTGAGGAAGGGGTCAGCCTCATTATTCTAAAGCATAGTTTTCTGAACCCATAGAAATATTTTATTCCAACAAGTTAATTCCTTTAAGTGGTGAGGGCTGAGTGTGGCAGACACGATTATCTTTCTTGGGTTCCTGGCCGCTTTCTCCCCGCCCGGCTGGGGGAAGGATTTCTGCAGCTCACCTCGTGCAATTAGAAACAGCCCCACAGGGCAGAGGTGCAGCCTGCGTTGTGAGATACTCTTCTGCCGCTGAAATAAAAACAGCCTTTGAGAATATTCTCCTGCCAAAATCACTTTAGCATTTCACTGTCACACAGCGGGAGGCAGCGAGAGAGAGAGAGAGAGAGAGAGAGAGAGAGAGAGGGAGAGAGCATCCTTTCCACGAAAACCAAGCAAGACCTCATGAGTCTTTCCTGTGTACAAGGAAATTAATTAATTTCCTTTTTTATTTTTCAAAAAGGGGGCCATAAAAACATAGTTCAAGATGTTACATTTTCATAAGGAAGAAGCCTCCATCGTAAATGAGGACCTCTTTTAAGACAAGGCTGTAATGAGATTGCCCGTGGTGATGATGAATGGGAAGGGTGAAGGGTCCTTGGCTTCCTTCTGGGGGAAGAAACATCCTCGAAGGCGGAGGCAAGGGCTGCCTCAGGCGGCAGCGCTGATACCAGCGCCAAATGCTGTTCTCTCCCAAGAAGCTCCTGGAAGAAAGGCTGTTTCAAAACCAAGGAAGAAGAACAGCAGGAAAGGCAATTTAGAGGGTGAGCCAAGGTGGTTGCCTAAACAGAGGCCAGCAGCGCCATCAGGGGGCGCTGTACAAGGCCCAGCAGCCTCCCCTTCACTGGCGGCTCCCTAGTGCTTCCTGTACCATCTCTTTCAACCTGGGAGGATTTTCTCTCTAGCAGTTTCTGGAAAGAATGGACAACTTGACTTCCACTGACCCTTCATAAATGCCTTTTTATTTTTGTTATTTCTGCATGCCTTTTATGGGCTGGATTGCATCCCCTCCTCCCCACGCAATTAATCTGCTGAAGCTCTAACCCCCAGGACTTTAGAAACGTGACTACATTCAGAGCCCAGAGCCGCTACATAGATGACTAAGTTAATATAAGGCCCTTAAGGTGGGCCTTCATCCCATCTGACTAGTGTCCATATAAGAGGAGCTGGGACACACGAAGAGACCCCAGGAGTGTGCACGGACAGAGCGAACGCCATGTGAGGACACGGTGAGAAGGCAGCCATCTGCAAGCTAGAGAGAGGCCTCAGGAGAAACCAATGACACCTTGGTCTTGGACTTAAAACCTCCAAGAGCTGCGCGGAAAGAGATTTCTGTTGTTTAAGCCACCCAGTCTATGGTACTTTGCTATGGCGGCCTGAGGAAACTAATACCCAAGCATTTGGTCCGTGGACCATTTGCATCAGAAAGTGATGAGCAGGTTAAAATGTAGATGTCTGGGCCCCCTGCAGACCTACTTAATCACATCTCTGAGGCCCAGGAATCTGTAGTCAGGTCAGTCTCAAGCCCCTCCAGGCCATCCCAGTGCACACCCGAAGCGGGGAAGTCCCTGTGGCTGGAATTTGTGGAGAGAAAGGATCACCTTGGTGGTGATCTGAAGGGGGCTGCCCAAAGGCCACACTGCCTGACTTTCCCCATCCCCCTTAGAAAGGCGTGCTTCGCAGGTAAACATCGCCCTCTCCCTGGTGGATCGCTTTTCAGTGCAAATAGCTCCTGGATGGGGGTGACAAATTAAGTCAATAACCTTTGAGTATGAATTCATTTATCAGCTGAATTCCTGTGGGATTGGAAGGATGCCAAACCTAAGAAAAACCGGAGAGCAGGAGGGAGTGGGAGGTGTTGAGAAATGTCGGCATGGTCCACACGGTGAAGGTGGGGGAAGGCGCCCCCTTGACAACTTGGCTCCAGGCTGGCCCCCACGTGGGATGGGGGGGCAAGGTGGCCCCCGAGCTGGGCATCGGTGAGCTCACAGGGCACTGCTTTCCCATAGGAAGGGGGATAGAGCAGTGCAATGGTGGGGGGGCTTTGGGGAAGACACCTGACTCCTGGCTGCCTCTTCTTTTCTTTTTTGCTGCTTAGATGTTGAGGACAAAGCCAGTCCCGCTTCCCTCTCTCTCTAGGAGTGACGTGGGTGGGGGCCTTGCCGAACTGGGAGCAGGAGGGCATATAACCAAAATACTGAACAACTGATCTGGCTTAGA